>CACSLK010030875.1:7839652-7858964 GCA_902706635.1 Striga hermonthica | reverse complement strand
TCGGGATCTGAAGTCCCGTCGTATAACCCGATTTGAAAAACTTTAAATTTTCCGAGTACAGGTTCTGAAGTGAGCTCAGGCGTGAGAGGGGAGTCGGCTTCCCGGTATACTTGCGCTGAAGTCGAGGCCCGTCGAGGAGGATCTTCGGGCATTCTTTACTGACTCTCCAATTTGGCGATCCTTCGTCGCAACGTTTCAAGTTCGGATGAATCTTGGCGAGCTCGGTTTCTCTCAATATGTTAGTGAAGGTCGGTCTGCACCGGGTTAGAGAGAATTCGGTGCCGCGTATGAGGTGGCGAACGCCGTGAGTGTCCAGACTGACTCTCTGTGGTTTCTACATGAGGGATTACAAGAGGAGTATGCCCAACGTCAGCGTGACGTGTGGTTTGTTCTAGGTGTGGCTGCGACGTTCGACTGCGCGGTTGAGACGTGGCGTGAGAGGTGGTTCTGCCACCGTCTTGTCGCACCGGTGGAACCTGCGGATTAGCGGGAGTCGTGGGTATTATGGACTGTCCTGGTGCAGTCGTTGATGTTCCAGGGATTGTTTGAGCCATCAGAGCGGCAAACCCACATGCAAACTTCGGATTTTGGAACAGAACAGTATAATCTGGAATATTGGGAGCTGCTGCTTGTCTGGCGGATTGAGCGGCGCTACGACTGTGGCCATCTCGTGATGTGTGACCACGATGATCTGAATGGGACATGGCTGCAGCGATGGATGTGAGTAACAAAACAAGAATCAGAGATTAACCTCAAATAACTTATGAGGCCCTCCTTCTAGCGCCAAACTGTTGTTATGCGATTGTTAACAATGATCTAATGGTGGATTTAGGTAATGATTCTTGGTGATTCGAACCTAAAGTATATATGAAATACTCAACAATGGCCCCGGTCCGAGGTGAAACGAGGTGAAAAGCTTCTATGATCTGTTTCATGTTTCATTATTAAGAAGTTCGGTTCGAGAATCGAATCCCGTACAAGAATTATGAGCTTGCTATTTATAGTAACTTTTTGAGATACATATCGGGATTCGTGCATTGCTTTTTCCATAAAGCTACTTTTTGTGGGCGGCAGGATTAGTGGGTCCCACTTGAATGATAGCAGATCTCGTAGTTTGTGAGAATGGTGTGTATGTGCCTTGTCACCTGCTTAGGAGGTGGTGACCTCGGTTCAGGGCGACTTCGGTTCGTAATGACCTCGGTTGTGAAGATCACCTCGGTCTTCTATGGCTTGGCTGGTTCGGCATGCGGACCGGGGTGACTGAATGCCATATTATTGTTGGTACTAATCCACTTAATACGCGGTTTAAAGGTTTCTAACTTTGGGTTACCGAGTTGGATGATAACAGGACCCTCAGGAAAAAGGACTTTTGGCCTCCGAGATAATTGTAATACAACATTTAACGAACACTATAAATACTCAATAAATTCTGACGTCATTCTGCACGTAACCGATGTCATTTCAGTTCTCCATCTGCTATATCACATGCTAATTATTCAACAAATTCAGTATAATATCGTTGTTAATTCCCATATAACAACAGTTTGGCGCTAGAGGAAGGGGGGCCTCGTGATTATTTGAGGTTAATCGTTGCTTTCATAGCCAACACTTGCGCAAACTAGATTGTTAAAAGTTGTGTTACTCATCATCATGTCTCAATCTTGACGAGATCGCACTTCACGTGCTGGGCATAGTAGTACTACAAATCATTCTGCTGGGGCATACAACACAAGCATCTACCACAGCGGATATTATAAACTTCTTTCAAGACCCGAACTTGATACAAGGTCTAACATCACTTATGGCGCGAGCGTTGCCCAGAACGACGACTACTACTCATTTGCAGACTCCTCTGTCGGTAACTACGGTAGCGAAGCTAAATTCTCTTGTGCAAAACCAAACGACTCATGCAACGGCGTCACATGCTAATTCACAACCGCGTCATATGTCCAGCATCGTGAAGAGCTTACCCGACTAACAACGAATCCGCCACCTGATAATCCTGACACTGGTGTGGCTCGAAATCAAGAGATGACAACTGAAAGTCACTCTGCTCATCATCACAGAACTCATGTACCTTCAAGGCTTCCATCTTCTTTGTCGGGAGATCGTGAAGATCTGCGTCGTCAAATCAAAAGAAATCGTATGGCGCGACAAAGTTCAGAAGAACTAGAAGCTTTGCGAAAAAGATTAGCTGAACTGGAAACTCGACAGAAATCACAGGAAGAATCTCCGCGACATATTTCGACCTCGGGTAACGTGATTATTGAAGTTGATTCTCTTTTGGCACCCGAGCTCACTACGGAGGTGCTTCCTGCCAAAATAAATATCCCACAGATCGGTATGTATGATGGGACCTCGGATTCTGATGCTCATTTGGGACATTATACTTCCTGGATGGACTTACATGGTGCGTCCGATGCTTTACGATGTCACATGTTTTCACTTACATTGGGGCCACGAGCTCAAAAGTGGTACTACACCTTGCCACCTCATTCAATATGGAATTGGCAGCAATTGAGGACAGCTTTTCGGTCGCATTTCATCGGTGCTCAAGTCTGTCTCATCCTGAAGGAGTCAATCACCAATATTGTTCAGAAAGAAAATGATAGTGTTAAGGATTATGTCTCTCGGTTTAACGAGCGTATCCAGAACATGGAACCATGTCACCCCGAGACTTTATTGGTCACCGCGATAGCTGGACTAAGGTCGAATTCTGTATTTCGATAGACTCTCTGCAAAAATAAACCGAGCACTTTTCAAGAATTTCTCGTGCGCGCCCAACAATTCATCATTGCCGAGGAATCGATGTCGGTTCCCAAGTTTGATTTTTCTCTCAAGGAAGATAAGACAGAGCCCGAAGCCAAGAAGAAGAATAAAAAGAACTTTGGGAAAGCTCAATTCCGAAACTATTCAAAGGGAACTGTTAATACCTCGGATTATAGGGTTGCACGAGATCAATACGTCGAGAATGTAAGGACGGGTTATCAAACCGTTTATTCAGCCAGAGCGGCAACTATTTTTGAAGAGCTAAAAGGGAAAGGGATTATTCCCGACCCGAAGCCTGTCAGAACCCCAGAAGAGAAACTTAACAAAACTCGCTATTGTGCATATCATAAGTCTCCGAGACACAACACCGACGAGTGTCTTGGTTTGTTGTCGGCTCTCCTTCGCATGGTCGGAAGGCCTCAACTTCAGAAGTTTAGGAACTCTGATGCCCATCGCAAAGGAAGACCTGTAGACACCTCGGATGAGGAAGACAATGATGACCGAGGTGTTAATGCAAAAAGGATCCGCATAACCGATAAGGAAGTCTTTACCTTTTCCAAAATTATTGGAGCTTCAACTACTGAAAGCAAGAAAGCCAGAACATGTACTTCACCAAGGTCTCCTCACTATAATCTCATACCTCGGGTGAATACCAATACCTAACAACTTGACATTTCCCGACGCAAAGCCAAAGCCTATGTTCGAGAACCGCAAAATGCCGTGAAGCAGGTACTCAATGTTGATCTCAGGGATACCATCAACAATCGGAATTGTCCCATTACTTTCAACATAGAGGACGCTAATTTATTCGCTCATCCCCATTCGGACGCTCTTATTATCACCGCCCCCATTGGAGGAATTCCTGTTCACCGAATTATGGTTGATACGGGGCCTATTCAAGCATTCTCGTGTTGCGAACTTTCGAAAAAATGGGACTGGATCTAGCCAACATTCAACCCTGCAATGGTCAAATTCAAGGTTTCAACGGGAGCATCTCATGTCCTATTGGTGAGATTCAGCTCCCTATTCGGTTCGGAGGTTTTGGACCAAAATCAAAGATCATCATGGAGACTTTCAAAGTCATGAATATTCGGAATGAATACAACACTATTGTAGGTCGCACTGCTCTCTATAAACTCCAAGCTGCAATTTCAATCTTTCATTATGCATTGAAGTTCTCTACGGTTGAAGGAGAAGGAACCCATTATGGGGATCAGCGAGAAGCGCGCAACTTAGCTTTCACCTTAGCTTCGCGCAATGCTCACATGATTGAATCCGAGCAACGTGACAATCACAAGCAGTCAAATGCCCCCAATTCGCAGCGTCAGTTGCTGACGAGATCGGTTCCCTTAGATCCAATACCGACGTTCTCCCAGTACCAGACACCGACGTCCCTACGACGTCGGAATTACCCGATAATGAACGAATTGAAGATCGAGGACAACGTCCCGACAAAGAGATCGTCTAAGCCCAAGACGATATAGACCCAAAGCTGCAATTAAAGGACAAAAGTCAACATATCTGGGCAGAACCTGTTGAAGATGTCGAGGTTATCTATCTGGATGGGTCAGTTTGCAAAAAACCTCTCTGTATCGGGGCTAACCTTCAAGAACCGGTATGTACTCAGTCAATCCGATTCCTTCAATCGAACCCCGATGTGTTCGCTTGGAAATGAAGACATGAAAGTGATTTATCCAAAGAAAGCATGCCACCTACTCAACCTTGATAAAACTGTTAAACCTGTCATACAAAAACGTCGGAAATTTGGACCTGATCGCTAAAAAATCTTGGAAGAGGAATTGAACAAGCTCATTAACAACAAATTCGTCAAAGAAGCCAAATACTCGACCTGGATATCAAACCCGGTACATGTCAAGAAAAGTAATGGCTTATGGCATCAATGTATTGATTTTTCATATTTAAATAAAGCATGCCCGAAGGATAGCTATCCCGTTCCTCACATAGATTACATGTTGGACGCCACTTCAGGCCATCAACTGATGAGTTTCTTGGACGCCTATTCCAGTTATAATTAAATTCCCATGCATCCGGATGACACCGAACACAACTCTTTTTATTCGTCTCGTGGCCTCTATTGCTACGTTATGATGACTTTCGGACTAAAGAATATCGGGGCCACATATCAAAGGTTAGTCAATAAAATGTTTTCTAACTTAATTGGACATACAATGGAGGTGTACATAGATGACATGTTGGTGAAGTCGAAACAGGCAACTAACCACATTGCTCACCTCACTGACGTCTTTAATATCATTCGCGAGTTTTCTATGGTACTTAATATGAAAAAGTGTACCTTTGGAGTTGGCTCGGGGAATTTCTTAGGATACATGGTAAGCCAGAGAAGGATAGAAGCCAACCCTGCGAAAATTTGAGCTATACTCAACTTGGCCCCACCGACCTCGGTTAAGGGCGTCCAAGCACTGACCGGCCGATACCTTTTTGAACCGATTTATCTCAAAATCAACTGACCATTGTAAGCCTTTCTTTAACGCCATCAAGAAGAAAAAACAATTTGAGTGGATTGCCGAATCCCAGAACGCTTTTGACAACATCAAAGAAGTCCTCTCATGACCCCCAACTCTACAGAAACCCGCTCTTGATGAACCTCTATACTTGTACTTAGGAGTGAGCGACGTTTCCATCAGCGCAGTTTTAATACGATAAGACGGACTCCAACAATTTCATGTATATTACGTCAGAAAATCCTTGCACGACGCCGAACTGCGATACCCGCATATGGAAAAGTTAGCTTTTGCTCTGGTTACGGCTGGCCGTAAACTCCGACCATATTTTCTGGAGCATTCAATTATTGTGTTGACGTCGTATCCTTGCGACAGATCTTCCACTGACCCGATACGTCGGGTAGGATGACTAAATGGGCTATAGAACTCGGACAATTTGATATACAATATCGACCGAGAACCGCAATCAAAGCCCAGGTGCTCTCTGATTTTATAGCTGAATTTACCACGTCAAGTGAAGCTGCCATCGAAGATCCGACATGGACTCTGTATATCGATGGGTCATCAACCGCTATACGGGCAGGAGGAAGAATTGTCTTGGTCAGCCCCGATAAACAACTGTTCTGCTACTCGGTAGCATTCACGTTCCATGTTACTAACAACGAAGCCTAGTACGAGGCCTTAATTTCGGGATTGCAATTTGTCGAATCTTTGAACATCTCCTCACTTCGGATATTTTCCGACTCTCAGCTGCTCGTAAGTCAAATTAATGAAAATTATGAAGTCAAGAAACCTCGGTTGATCCCTTACTTAGAATTAGTCAAAAAGAAGTTGTCAAAGTTTAAAGTGTTACTGGAGCATATACCTCGTACGTTAAACGTTCTAGCAGACGCCTTATCACGACTAGCCTCTTCTACCGACCTAAACGACGTTGAATTCGTGCAAGTTACTCAACAAACGACACCATCAACGACCGTTACTGACATCTTAATGACCGATGTCATCCATTCAAGTGAAAATCCGACATGGATGGACCCCATCCTATCTTAACTCCAGACTGAGGCCTTACTTGATGATCCAAAAGAAGTACGCATGCTCCATGTTTGCGCAACCCATTTTACAATGGTTATCGGAACCTTGTATAAACGGGGATATTCTGCTCCTTTGCTCAAATGCTTGTTGGAAGCCGAAGCACGACGTGTCCTGGAGGAGGTCCACGAAGGGACTTGCGGCACCCATCACGGGGCTCAAGCTTTGTCCTACAAAATGCTCCGGCAAGGTTATTATTGGCCAACTCTCAAAAGAGATGCTGCTGAATGGGTGCGAAAATGTGATAAGTGCCAAATATTCGCTCCCAATGTTAATCAACACCCAGAGATCTTGAAGTCGGTTTACAGTCCATGGCCATTTGCGAAATGGGGGATTGATCTCATCGGCCCTCTCCCGACAGCAAAGGGAGTGTTAGATTCACAATTTTAACCATTGACTATTTCACCAAATGGGTAGAAGCTGAACCTCTAACAACCATTACTGAATAGAAAATGATCGACTTTCTCTGGAAATCTATCGTTTGTCGGTTTGGGGTGCCAATTTCTATCATAACCGACAATGGCAGGCAATTTGAAGGAAGAAGATTCGAAACTTTTTGTGAAGATCACGACATTAAACACTTTTTCTCATCGCCATACCATCCACAAGCTAACGAGCAGATTGAGGCCGTGAACAAGATCATCAAGAATGGCTTGAAAACTCGGCTCGAGTCTGCAAAAGGATCTTGGCCTGAAGAACTCCCTTACGTCTTTTGGGCTTATCGTACAATACCTCGGAATTCAACTAAGGAAACTCCATTCTCGTTGGCTTATGGGACCAAAGCCATGGTTCCTGTTGAACTTGAGTCTCCGACTTATCGAGTCACTCATTTCTCCGAGGAGACAAACTCAGATAATTTAAAAGCCAACCTTGACTTGATCGAAGAGCTGCGTACGAGAGCCAAAGTCAAGAATGCCACATATAAACGATGAAGCGAGAAATACATTAATGCAAAATTTAAACCACGACTCTTCATCGTAGGAGACCTCGTCTTGAAGAGGGTTATTGGGGCCAACCTTGGTCCATTGCAACCAAAGTGGGAAGGACCCTTCAAAATAAATCGTGTGTTTTTCAATGGCACTTACCGACTCGAGAACTCGGACGGTACCCCTCTCCAATACCCTTGGAACACAACATTCCTCAAGAAGTATTTCCAGTAAGACAAGTCTCATAAGCATGCTATTTTGTAGAAGTAATGTACGAAGAAGTTATTTTGAAGACACTTGTACAAAACAACTTTTGTTGTTAATAAAAAACATGTGTCGAATCACAATAAATTGTTCGACCACCGGACTCTCGAAAAACAAGTCCTTGTTGCGAAGCTAAACTCTTTCAAACCCTGAAGCTGGCTTGAATTAGCTGAAGCAATAGAGCCGGATACTTCCAAGCCCTGAAGATGGTTTTGGGAAGGCTTATTCTCTCTGACTTCAAATCCCAACGTTGATTTGATGAGCTGACAATAAATGACTATCACTTCTGAATCCCAAAGTTGATTTGGTGATACCATAATAAAATTGAGTCTATCATGACTCATCTGGACTGAAGTCCATAGATGTCAGAAACAAAATAAACCGACGTCTTGATTACGGTTAAATCCAGCTAAATATGGAGTAAAACAGTAAAGATGACAACTCAGAATAGTTTTTTGATGATCTCGGATATTCATCATCTTATATTCCGAAGTCCTTTAACTCCATCATTTAACTAAACTGACTTCTTTTTATCCCATTAGATAAGAAACATATTTAAAAACGATAAACTGATGGGAAATAATAAAATTGAAATTGGAAAAACAACTTTCATTCGAAATACGATGAAGTTATTACAGACAAAGGTTCTCTACCGACATGTTTATAATTTAAAAGTCAAAACATAAAACAATCAAGGTGTCTTCTCCAAACTCTCTTTATCTATTCCCGAAGACGATGCTTCTCCTGTAGCCGACGTCGAAGGCCCTTCAATCTCTGCTTTGGCCCTATCCTCATCCTCCAGATGATTCAATAGGCTTTCTCCTAATCGTTAGAAAGCCTCATTCTCTTTTCTTTCAACTGCTGAGATGACATCTCCCTTTGTTATCAAAACAACGTCGTCTTCATGGACCACTTTGTCCTCATCAGGTAGAGCGTGCCCGACCACCCATCCCTTTGCTCTAGCCTCATCTTCGGCTACTTTCTGTAAGTCAAAGCTGATGATAGCATCGATTAAATCATCCAGATAAACTTCTGAGCACTTGTTCGACGAAAGCCTCAGCCACGGCATCGACATAAATGTCTGCCAGCTCCAATTTCTTCTCCTTCTCAACCTCCAATACCATGTTCATGGAAGCTCGGCGAATGGCAGCTCTCCGCTCCTCCGACAAAGGAGCGATATCCAACTCAAGCATCTGACTCTATATCCGCTTGAGCAGTCTGTCGGCAAACTCTCGCTCATCTTCATCGGCCGGGATATGCGCGCTCTTAATCTCAGAATCAAGACCTTACTTTTCCAACTTCTTTGTTTATTGTGTTTTTCTGCGTTTTTCTATGTGTTTTTGTGTGCTTTCGAGTCAATTTTAGGATTGTTTTAGGGTTTACCGGTCCATTTTGTCGTTTATCGTGTGTTTTTATGATTTTTTTTATTTTATATTTTAGCGTACTTTTCTGTGTTTTTGGGTATAAATTCTAGGTGTATGCCGGAGATGGAGAGAGAGAGAGAGTCGAGCCACTTTTCGAACGACGAGCATTTCCCGACGAAGTCGAGTTTCCGAGAAGTTTCGAGCCATTTCTAGTCCAAGTGTTCTGAGCATTTGTTGTCATAACCAAGCCCGCACTCGCGACCACACGGAGCAAGCCGCGACCTCGCGAGTGCCATACCTGCACTGCTCACTCGCGAGCACACCTAGCAACCCACGCCCACGCGGATCTTCCTGCGACAACGAGAGTGCCGCGTTGCCCATGCGCGTCCGCATGCCCTCGTGCTATCCTATGCCCGCGAGCTCGCAAAAATTATGGAGACATCGAGAGTGCCATTTTTAATCTGCGTTTTTTTAGTGTGTGTGTGTGTGTGTTTTATGATGGAGTATAAATACTTTTGAGCCTTTTGCATTTAGGATTATCTAGCTCATTATGAAATGTTTGTCTTTTTGGGTCTTAGCTTAAGTCTTTTATTTCCTCTCTAGTGTAAGTGGTGAATGCTTATTACTTTTCCGATGACTTTTTCTGGTGATCTCTCGTTTATGCAAGTTTTAATCTTTTTCTTCCGATTTCGATCAAGCATGCGTTAGGGATGTGAGTATTTACTTTTAAGCCTTATAATCTCGATTTTCGTACTTACTTGCTATCTCGTGCGTAAAAGATAATTAGGGCTTGCTCGTTTATTGGATTTTTAGTAGCTCTTGTAGTTGTTTTTGTTTCTTTTTCTTTTTTGAGCTCATTTATGATGCTTGGGGTTGATTGATTGTTGATTGCTACTTGAAAAATTGTGACTTTATATTTAGCTCGGTTATTTCGTAGTAGGATTTCGGTTTTGGCTCTTGAGCATGCTAAATGGAGTTCGTTTCTCTTATTTTCTTCCTTGTTGCTTGTGCTCTCATTCACCGGGTTAGTTGCTAGGATTTCATAGTTCATTTACTTGCCTACTTGCTCGTTTACTCGCTTTCTTAGTCGTTTCTAGTTCCAAACCATCTCAACCCAAATTGATTAGAATGTTTAGGCTTTATTTTATCTTTTTGTGATTTGAACGATCGAATCGTAAGTAAAGCTCCGAATAGCCTTCCCTCGAGATCGACCCGAGTCGGGTAACTCGGTCATCCTTTACCCATACCAAAATTTTACTAAACAAATGGTGTCGTTGTCGGGGAAGGCAAGTAGGACGCCTAATTTGCTATTTGGTTGTTCGTTTTTCTCGTGTTTCTCTTGATTTTTGTGCTCTTTGCTTAATTGTCATATTTTTCTTTATTTCTCTTGATTTTTTTTAGGTAATTTTTGTTTTTGCTTGTGTTTTGATCTTGTTTCCCATTGGTATGTTCACCGGGTATAGTTGTTGTTTGTGTGTATGCGAGGTAGACGAAGGGGTAGACCCGTGGAGGAGACCCCATCGATTGATCTCTTCATTGAACTCAACATTGACGAACCACAACCGGAGCCCGTAACCAAATCAATGGCGGGACAAGGAGAGCAATGGCCACCACCACCTCTCCCGAACATGAGATATTTTGCACGACCTATCATTGGAGACAACACTTCGTGTCACGACCTTAAGATCATCCATCTAAACCAACTCCCGTCATTCTATGGCCTCGTCCAAGAGGATGCTCTCAACTTCATCCGAGACTTCTATGCAACCATCAACACATTTCCCCTCCAAGGCCTAACCGGAATCAACTCCAGATGAGGTGCTTTCCTTACACATTGAAGGATCGAGCAAAGACTTGGTTCATGACCTTGCTTCCAAACTCGCTCAACACTTGGGAAGCCGTTTATGAGAAATTCATGGGCAAGTACTACTCGCACTAAAAGACCACCGACCTTCGGACCCAAATTGCTAGCTTTAGCCAAAACGTGGGAGAAACCTTTGACGAGGCATGGGAGCGGTTCAAAGGCTACCAAATTCAATGCCCGCACCATCACTTTTGCCTCGGGGTGATAAATCAATTCTTCTACGACGGGCTACACCAAACCCTCCAATATATGGTTGACCATGCGGCCGGAGGAGATATCGGGAGTTACACGACCGAGGAGATTTATGAGCTTTATGAGATGTTGAGTGAGAACTCCTAACGGAAGAGCGTTCATAAGAGCACCCCCGTGAATGAGGATACACCATCGACTGAGTCCTCGAACGATGCCGTTCTTGCCAAGCTTGCCTCATTGGAGGAGGAACTCAAACAACTCCGGCTACGAGATGCAAAGTCGACCCAAGTGGTGATGGCCGAGGTGTGCGGTTGTTGTGGAGAGGCCGGCATTGGAGGCCACGAGTGTCCACATTATATAGGGCTGGCCTACGATCCAAATCTCGAAGGAGTCCCCTACGACATCAATGCTATCCAAAGTACGCCCCCAGGTCCAAAACGATCCTTACTCGAACACCTACAATCCCAGGTGGCGAAACCACCCTAACTTCTAATGGAGGGACTCGAAAGTGACCTATCCACCCCAACCGGCACCACAACAAGCCTATACCCAACCTCAACAATATACTCCACCAAACAACCGACCACCATTTCAACCGAGGCCCGAGTTTCAAGGGTACCAACCGAGACTCAAATTTCAAGGTTATCCACAAGGGCGTGGAGGATTTGTCCCGAGACAAACAATACCACCTCCATCGGAGCCTGAGAAGGAGACTAAGGCACCAACCTCGGACCCTCGAATCGACAATATGGAGAAGTATCTTCAAAGCCTCGCTTCAACCGTGTCCACCCTTCATGAAACGGTCAAGGGCGTACCTTCAATCCAAGCTTCTCTTAAGTGCATTGAGACACAATGGGGCAACTTGGGACGTCCATTGGTGAGATGTAAAGAAACAACAAGAAGGACCGACTCCCAAGCCAACCCTAGCAAGCCCAAGTCGTGATGGTGTTATGAAGTAGAAAAGTGGTGGATAACCGGGTTGAGATGTATAATGATGTAATGGTTGAGGATGTTGATGTTGATGATAAGGAATATGAGGAGGAGTTGAATGTGATGACGGACTCCGGGAAGGGAGATCTCAAGCCCACGAGGATGTGTTTGCAATTGGCGGACCGTACCCTACGCTACCCGAAGGGTGTTATTGAGAATACTTTGATTCGGGTAAGAAACTTGATTGTCCCGGCGGATTTCGTGGTACTTGACGTGGGGAGGTCCCAAATACTGTGAATGAGCATACAATCTTGCTTGGCCGCCCGTCTATGGCCACTACCAACACTCTTATCAACGTCAAAGACGGGCGAGTCACCTTATCGGCTCTCGGTGAAATGGTCACTTTCACAATGAGCGAGGCAAATACAACACCATCGTTCACCGAGAGTTGCTCATATGTTGATGTTATTGAGACGGAGGTCCACAACCTTTTCCATGCCGATGTCTCTTGTGAGTGTGGAGTTCCCGAAGGAGAGAAGCCGAAGAAGCTTGATCCCGAAGAATAAGGTGTGGTGGACCTTATTGATATATCCAAAGAACCCGAGCCCCGGGAAATTTTGACCGAGCTTAAACCATTACCATCACACCTCAAGTATGTCTTTCTTGAAGAAAATAAGAAGAAGCCCGCCATTATATACTCGGGACTTTCGAGGGAGGAGGAGAAACTACTTGTGGAGGTCCTCATAGCGAACAAAGATGCTCTCGGGTGAAGTTTGAGCGATATTAAGGGGATAAGCCTAGCCACATGTATGCATCGAATCATCCTTGAGGACGAGTCAAAGCCCATCCGGGAGGGTCAATGGCGATTGAACCCGACATTGATGGAGGTGGTGAAAGGAGAGATCCTCAAATTGCTACAAGAGGGGATTATTTATGCCGTGGCGGTTAGTGAGTGGGTGAGCCCCGTGCACGTGGTCCCGAAGAAGAGTGGGATCACGGTTGTGGAGAACGACAAGGGAGAGCTTATACCGACTAAAGCCACGATGGGGTGGCGCATGTGTATTGATTTCCGAAAGCTCAATGCCGCCACAAGAAAGGATCACTTCCCTTTGCCGTTCATTGACCAACTTCTCGACAAGCTAGCCTGCCACCCCTACTATTGTTTCCTTGATGGATTATCGGGGTACTACCAAATCCCGATTGCCCCGGAGGGTCAACCAAAGACCACCATCACATGTCCTTTTCGCACTTTTGCCTTCCATAGGATGCCCTTTGGACTTTGCAATGCTCCGCCACGTTTCAAAGGTGCATGTTTTCTATCTTTTCGGATATGATTGGTGAATTTATTGAGATATTTATCGATGATTTTTCCGTGTTTGGTGATTTTTTCCTTGATTGTCTTGATAAATTGAACAAAGTGTTGAATAGATGCATTGAGAATAACTTGACACTTAGTTGGAAAAAATCGCATTTCATGGTTCCTAGTGGGAATGTACTTGGTCATGTCATTTCGTCTAAGGGAATTGAGGTCGATAAGGCCAAAGTGGATGTGATTGAACAACTCCCAACCCATTGATTGTTAAAGGAATTTGTAGTTTTCTTGGGCATGCCGGTTTTTACCGGAGGTTTATCAAAGATTTTTCAAAAATTGCCCGACCTTTGTGTGCTTTGCTTGTTCTTGATGTTCCTTTTGAATTCAATGATGAGTGCATGAATGCTTTCAATGAATTGAAGCGTAGGTTGGTCACGGCACCAATTGTGATGCCCCCGAATTGGTCTCTACCTTTTGAAATTATGTGTGATGCTTCGAACTTTGCGGTAGGGGCCGTTTTGGGGCAAAAAGTTGAAAAACGGCACCACGTGATCGCATATACTAGCATAACTCTCAATGAAGCTCAAATTAATTACACTACTACCGAAAAAGAGTTTTTAGCTATTGTCTTTTCATTGGAAAAGTTTTGTGCCTATGTTTTTGGTTATAAGATTACTGTCTATAGTGATCATGCGGCATTGTGACATTTGTTAGCTAAAGCTCAATCCAAACCTAGGTTGATTCGTTGGGTGTTACTATTGCAAGAATTTGATGTGGAAATCTTAGATAGAAAAGGGTGTGAGAACGTTGTTGTCGATCATTTATCACGTCTTACATTGCTTTCGAGTTCTTGTGATTTGCCCAATCTTGATGATTCATTTCCTTATGAGCATGCTTTTCTTGTTGATCGTGTGCCTTGGTATGTCGATATTGCAAATTATTTGGCTAGTGGTATCTTGAATGATGACTTATCCTTCCAAGAAAGGAAGATGTTTATTTCAAAGTGTAGGTACTTTCTTTGGGAGGATCCGTATCTTTTCCATCTCGGGAAGGACGAGGGAGGATCCGTACCTTTTCCATCTCGGGAAGGACGAGGTCATTAGGCGGTGTGTACCCGAGAAGGAACAACACGATATCTTGACCGCGTGCCACTCGTCCAATTGTGGTGGCCATTTCAGAGGCCGAAAAATGGCATTCAAGGTGCTTCAAAGTGGATTTTATTGGCCAACGATCTTCAAGGATGCCCACACCTTCTCGACTTCATGTGATCGATGCCAATGCTCGGGGAATATTGGGAGGAGGAATGAAATGCCCCTTAACACGTTTCTTCCGGTTGAGATCTTTGACGTTTGGGGGATTGACTTCATGAGACCCTTCCCGAGTTCTCATGGCTTTGAGTCGAAGTGGGTAGAAGCCATCCCGACTCGGAGTTGTGACGCTAAGGTCGTGGTGAAATTTGTGCAAGACCACATCATCAACCATTTCGGTTTTGCTTGAGCTATCATTAGTGATGGAGGTTCTTATTTTTGCAACCAGATTTTCAAGAAGCTTATGAAGAATGGGATCGCCCACAAGGTTGCTAGGCCTTATCATCCCCAAACTTTCGGGCAAGTTGAAATGAGTAACAAGCAAATCAAAGCCATTCTCGAGCGAACCGTGAATTCTTCTAGGCGTAATTGGTCCAAAAAGTTCGGGGATGCATTGTGGGCACATCGCACGGTATACAAAGGTGTTCTAGGTATGAGTCCCTTTTGATTATTGTATGGAAAACCTTGCCACTTGCCGATGGAAGTCGAGCAAAAAGCCTATTGGGCCATTTGGACCATTAATTTCGAGCTTGGCTTTGCCGGAAAAGAGCGGCATTTGCAAATCGATGAGTTGGATGAGTTACGAAACGAGTCGTATGAGAATGCCCGGATTTACAAGGACAAAGTTAAGAGGTGGCATGATTAGAAATTTCTAAGGAAGGAGCTTACACCCGGGATAAAGGTACTTCTTTTTAACTCGAGACTTTGTTTATTTCCCGGTAAATTAAATTCAAGATGGAGTGGTCCGGTCGAAATTGATGAGGTGTTTCCTTCGGGGGTTGTTAAACTCTTTAACCCGATCGACAAAACTTCTTTCCAAGTGAACAGCCACCGGGTGAAACCGTATCTCGAGGGGGAAGCTAAGGATGTTCACGTTCTTTTGTTCTTGTCTTGAGGAGTCAAGTTACTACGAATTGACGGATACGTCGAGCTCACGACGTAAAACCGAGCGCTTCGTGGGAGGCAACCCACGTTTTTCTTTTCGTTCTTCTTTTGTTTCTGTTTGATTTTTTCTTTCTTTTTCCTTCTTTTCTTTTTTTAAAAAAAATGGAGAGCTCGTTCCGACCTCATCGGCAGTACCGACTTGTTAGAGCCGAGCAAAAAAAATGGAGTGAAATCGAGCGTTATTTGAATTGGAAGTCGAATCGAGCGTTTGGAGCGAAAAATTGAAAATAGGACTAAGTATGAAAAGAGTAAACGAGAGTCGGCTCGCGTGCTCGCACCTCATCTCGCGCCCTCACGCTCAGCACTCGCACGGTCGCCACTAATCCCGCGAGCTCGCATGCTATCTTGCCAAGATTTCCAGCAGCCATTTTTCGCGTGGCGTAGCCCTCAGCTACCTCGAGCACCGGACTCGTGACCTCGCAAGTATTTCGGCGAGCACGCGGCTGCCAAGAGCCCCGTCGCCCAAACCGAAGCCCACCGCCATGTGCAGCCCGTTAGCCCGAGCCCGATTCGCAAAAAAAAAAACCAGNAAAAAAAAAAAAAAAAGAAAAAGAACAGAAATTAAAATACCTTCAGCTCAGTTTCGATTCCCAACGTTCCAAACCCTAAGTTCCCTCAGCTTATCTTCCTCTCTTTAACCGCCCACCTTCAAGCTTTTCCTCGGCGCATCTCCAACGACCTCCACGGCGGCGAGGCCAATCACCTCCGAGCTCAAGCATCTTGTCCTTCACCGCGATTCATGTGAGCCAGCGACCAACACGCGATGTTCCAGCCTACCTCAAACCTCCGTTATGGTGACCGAGCCTCCGTCATTTATAGCCTCGACTGCCGTGTACTGCTCCATCTACGGCGAGCGCTCCTCTCCACCTCCGACCTTTCCGCGTGCGTGAATCGATCCCCGACCGCCCTCAACCTCCAGCGTCTCGAGTTCACGGCAACCGAGCCCTGCGTTTTTCCAATGGCGACCCGGTGAACGGCGACCGAGCCCACATCCACTCCACTCCACCTGAGTCCGGCCACTTCGGGTTCCATACAAGGCAACCTCTTCTCCGACCATCAATCTTTTCCAACCGAACTCTTCTATTTTTGGTAGCCCCGAGTTGCTACCGAGGTAAACCGCTTATCTCGCTTTATTTTTATCGACTTGAGGTGTTTGGAGTTTAAATTCTCGATTATTCGTATTGATTTGGTCGATTTGTTGAAGCTTTGGTTAAAGTACACTTGAAATTGACTTGTCAATTGGGAATTATTTGCAATATATTGGATATTCTTGTTGTTGGGTTGGAACACGTCTTGTCGGGCGTGTTCACATTGCTTTTGTAGGTACTCTCTCGATCAATTTTTCCGACCACTCGTTCTACCATGGGTAAGAGAAAAGCCACCCAACCTCTGAAACCGAAAAAGAGCCAAAAAGTTATCGTCGAGGAATCGGAACTCGAACTTGAAGAGAACACTCTCCCTCCTGCCGAAACTTTAGGGCATAGCCTCGGATTGCCATTCGAAGTCCAAAGCGCTACCGAGAGAGAGATTTGCACGAAACTTTAGACGACACGAGTCCGGCGGCCCAAAGTGATGGATTTTAACCTCTATGCAAGGCTCGGCATCAAAGACGACGTTATCAAATATCTTAAGCTCCTCGGGTTGTCTAAGTATGCCGAGATTAATTATTGTGCCTACACGAACGTGGTGTTAGAGTTCTACACTTCCTTCCAACTTGTGGAAAACTGGGAGGTCGTCACATGCCGTCTTAGCAGGGTGCCCCGTCGGATTGATGCCACTGTCATGAGGCAAGCATTGGGAATTACGGGCGCGGGATTAGATGCTCCACCGGCGGGTTTCGATGCCCATGAGGCGTGGCGCGAATTATCGGGGTTCCCTTTAAAACGAAAGGGAGAGTTGGTTACAGGACACATCCGGGACCATGCATTGTGTGTTGTTCACAAATTTCTCTCCTATAATGTGTTCGGAAATAAGGAGGGCTCGAAGGTGAACAGCAACGAGATATTCATGTACATTCCGCCCTCCACAAGAAGCCGGTGAACCCTCTTCCCTTCATATGGGGCAACATTGATGAAATTAGGTGCGCCGAGCGATTTTACCCTACGTACGGCACTCTTATCTCGGCACTGGCCTTACATTTTGAGATAGAATTGGGATCTGATGTGGTGGACCCCAAACCAATTGGAGTCACGGAGCTTAAGGTGGGGCAAATCATCCTAAATGATAAAACTTTGTGGCCCCACTCGGATCAGAGGTGCGTGCAATCGTATTTTGACAATTTGGGGAAGAAGAGTCACGTTCCCGAGACATCTACCAGCACCCGACCGATTATTACTCTTCCCCCATATGAGCACCCGATGACCGCCGTGATGAAGAAGCTTGATGAGTTCCGTCAAACCATGATCGATGAGATGGCTCAATTGGGAGCCCAGATAGATGTCCGCTTGGTAACCATGGATGGCCGTATTACCTCTCTTGATGCTCGATTCTCGACTTACATTGACTCTCGAACCGTTGACCCCACTCCTCTCCCGACTTCTCATGTCGAAGAGCCCGATTTCTCCTCTCTCCCAACTTCTCATATCGTGGAGCTCGGTTCTACGTCTCATATCGAGAAGCCCGGTTCTTCTTCTCTTCCTCCGAATGATACGACTATGGATACATGGTGATTTGTCACCGTGGAGTACGCATTTTCTTTTTTTTTTATATATAAACATCCCAGATTGGGATGGGGGGTTGAGGCTACACCCCCGACCTGTGAATATAAGGCCTATCTAGGGCTAAAAAGTCAATGGTCTACATCCAAGTCGGAAATACATGGAGCAACAACAAAAACAGAAAAAATAGAAAATAAAAATAAAAATAACAACTAAAAATAAAACAAAAAATAAAACTACAAAGGTCATAAAAATATGCGATGTGTATCTAAAATCGAATCCTCATAAGAGGTCGGCCGAATCTAGTCAGGGGCAGGAGATGGCGGTCGACCGAATCTGAAAGATGGGTACTCTAACTGGTCATCAGAATGAGCGTCCGAAGCCGGAGGGGAATGTCCTCAGGAAGGAGGGTGCGTCTCTGGGGTATAGATGCCCCCGTGCTAGCAAGGAAATCGGCAGACCGGTTCCCCTCCCGGAAAATATGTGAGACCTGGTAATGGATCGAGTGAAGGGTGTCTCTGATACACATAAGAGGATGCTGGATCTGCCATGAGCCCTGGTGGCCAGATGTCAAAAGTGTGATGACAGCCGCAGCATCCATCTCTATCCAAACGTGAGAGGAGATCGAGGCGGCAATCTCGAGACCAATCTGGAGCGCCTGAATCTCTGCATCATAACTCGAGGAGGCCCAGAGCGGCCCATGGAAGGCAGAGATGAGTGCCCCACCATGATCCCTAATCAGGCCCCCTCCTCCAGCAGCTCCGGTATGTCTGTCGAAAGCGCCATCAATGTTTAGCTTAACCCAAGGGGCCTTGGGTTTCAGCCAAACAACGGTCCTGGGACGTGGATGCTGGACAGGTAAAGGAGGTGGTGGCCTCAAACGATGGGGCTGTGTACACCCTGTCCAGTCTCTCGTCGTGAGTCTACTCAGGGCGGTGATGAGAGAGAGGTGTCTGTCAACCTGCAAAATAATATGAGCACAAGAAAATATAATATCCCTATGCTTCGCATTATTCCTTTATGTCCAGGTGGCCCAAAGGATCAGACAAGGAATAAGGAAGCCCACGTGTCTACTGTGTGTGCGATGAGTGAAAAAACTAAGAAGCTCAAAAAAACTATCTGTAGTGGGTAGGGGTATATGAGTATATCTGGCATAGTGCTCCCACACTCTCCTCACAGTCTCACTCTCAAGGAAAAGATGGGTGAAAGT
>CACSLK010030875.1:7739175-7752860 GCA_902706635.1 Striga hermonthica | reverse complement strand
ACCTAATTATTTTTGGATTAAAAGTAAATTAAAATTTATCCAAGCCTAATAACAAAGCATGTAATTTTGACACATAAGATTCCGTAGTATGCGAGCCTGTCACTTAGGCTCTACACGTTCTGAATTAATATATAGGGGATGATATTATAGGTTGTCCAAGTTTCTGTGCTCAAATGTATGTAATTGTATCATTTAATTATATTAAAGGTTATATGAAATTGTGAATGAATAAATACTTTTTAATGTGTCTCTTTACGAGAGGTGTAATTTGTTATTTTTGAACATTTTTTTTTTCGGAACGAAACAGGAAATATATAAATCTCAGCAAGAAACACAATATCCAGATACATACGGGGCCCATATCTGAAAAGAAAAGGAAAATAGGGAGGACACGCTAAAAAACGGCCTAGACAACCCACATGCGGGTATCAAAAGACAAGCAGAAAATAAACCAAAGCCAGAATTCCATATCACTGTTAAAAGCCTAATACGGAAAACTGACCCCAACCGAAAACTCACCAAAAATGAGAAGGAAAAGGAAAAGAAAGCCAGCAAAACAGAAAAAACAGCAAGAACCCAGCCAACAGAGAACTAAGATGAGGCAGCAGAAAATTCTTCCCAATCCTTTATAGCAGATTTGATCATAGCTTGAACAGGCATGAGAGTTGATTCAAATAGCTAAAGATTTCGTGATTTCCACAGCCACCATAAGAGATAAGTGGAAAGTTGAATGCGAGCTTCGGCAACCTCGGATTTGTCTATACACCATACTTGCCACCACCATGTGCTGAAATTATCCTCTGCAAATCGGCAGCCATCCCAGTCTACAGGACTGGCTTTCCTCAAAGCTTTTTCTCTATTACAATGAAAAAAAACATGGAAAATAGATTCAATAGCCTCACCACATGATTGACAGATGGGATCCAGTTGAATTCCTTTCTTCAGGAGATTAGCCTTTACTGGGAGAGTGTTGGAGCAACACTTCCAAATAAAATGCTTCAACTTTTGGTGGACTTTCAATTTCCATGTTCTCCTTCTGGCCTTAGAGAGAGATTTACAGTTACCACTGCTTTGTGGCAGGTCCATCCCCAAAAGCTTAATATTAGAGAGGTAAGAATAAGATGAGGATACAGAGAAAATACCCTTTCTGTCAAAATTCCAGACCATCTTGTCCTCTCTGTTAGGATTCAATGAGTTGATTTGAAGTGTAGCCCTGCTTTCCTCAACATTGAACACCTGGGAGACTAACCAATCATTCCAACTTCTGCCATTGTTATTCATAAGGTCTTTCACCCAAATCAGATGACCCACAGCAAGGTCCAACATATGAGGTCTGAGAGTTTTAGGAGAAGGAATCCAATTGACATCAGAGATTCCAGTAGAGTTCCCATTTCCAATTTGAATTCTGAAACCCTTAGAAAAAGTGGAGAGCATCTGCAGCCAGCAACTCCAAAGCCAAGAGCAGTTCTGGGTTTTAGTGGCATCAAAAATAGATGATGAAGGGAAATATTTGCTCTTTAGGACTTGGCTAACAAGCAAATAAGGTTGAGAGGTGATTCTCCAGAGCTGCTTACAAATGAGGGATTCATTAAAAAGTCTAACATCAAGAAAACCCAGGCCACCATCTTCCTTGGCTAAAGTTAGATAATTCCAAGATTTCCAGTGCAATCCTCTGTCCTGATTTTCACCCTTACTCCACCAGAAAGCAGCACAGAGTTTGGAGATTTCTTTGGCAATAGAGACAGGGAGTTTAAAACAAGCCATAGTGAATATAGGGATGGAAGATAGAACAGACTTGATGAGAACTTCTCTACCAGCAGGAGAGAGAAGTTTGTATTTCCAACTATTCAATCTTGCTCTGACTGAATTAAGGACATATTCAAAAACTTCCTTTTTGGATTTTCCTATGCCAAGAGGTAAGCCGAGGTATCTGGTGGAATTGTGAGTGGTAATCCCAGGAAGGTGAGTACAGATGCTCCTCTGCAGGTCAATAGGAGAGTTCTTGCTGAAAAAGAGTGAAGACTTACCAAAGTTCACTTTTTGACTAGTATAAAGTCTGAATTGTTCAAGGATTCTAAGAAGATGCTGAACTTGGTCAACTCCAGCTCTATAGAAAAGGATAGCATCATCAGCAAAGAGTAGATGTGAAAGAAGAGGTCCATCTTTAGAAATCCTCAAACCAGCTAAAGATCCTTCACTGATGGCATTGAAGATCATTGATGACAGGAGTTCAGCCACAATAAAAAAGACATATGGGGACAAGGGGTCACCTGGTCTGATGCCCCTTGTAGGAAGAATAGCCTTGCTGATTATGCCATTAATGTTAAAAGAAAGAGAAGTTGTGGAGAGGCATTCCATTATCAGCTTCACAAAGGAGGGGCAAAACCCATTTTTAACATTATCCCTTGAAGGCTCGTCCACTCTAGTCTGTCAAAAGCTTTTATAAGGTCAAGTTTCAGTGCCATGAAGAAATTTGGGCCAGATTTGTATCTATTCAAAAAATGGAAGACTTCTTGAGCAATAATGACATTGTCGAGCAACTGTCTTCCTTTGATAAAAGCAGATTGACAAGAGTTAATGCAGAGGTCCAAGAATGTCTGAAGTCTGGTAGCAAGAAGTTTGGAAATAATCTTGCAGACAACACTGCAGAGGCTGATAGGTCTGAATTGACCAATAGTCTTCGGATTTCTGCACTTTGGAACTAGAGTGATTATAGTTTGGTTCCAATACTTGAGGAGCACGCCAGATGAGAAAAAACTTTAATAGCTGAGATGACATCCTCTTTCATAATGTCCCAGAAGTGTTGATAGAACAGAGGGCTCATGCTTTCCTCACCCGGGGCTTTTTCAGGAGCAAGACTAAACAATGCAGTCTTAATTTCTTCTTCTTCAACCGATTTAAGAAGGTCCCTGTTCATATCAGAGGTGATTGATGTGGGAATCAGATGAAGTAAAGTGTCTTCTCCCAGTGAGCCTTCAGAAGTAAAGAGCTCCCCATAGAAATTTGTGATGTGATCTTCAATGGCAGATTGAGCAAGAATTGATAAGTTATTATTATCTACCAATCTGGTGATGGAATTTTGCTTTCTTCTGTGCCTGACAAAAGCGTGGAAGAACATAGAGTTCTTATCTCCTTGTTTAAGCATATGAGTCCTGGCTTTTTGTTGCCAATATTGTTCTTCATGACAATGAGCTTCATTAAGTTCTCTCATGGCCTTATCCCAAGCATCCCAGTCTCTTTCTTGTCCATCAAAACTCAGCTTCTCGAAAGTATCAGTCAGCTCTTGGATTTTTTCTAAACTCTGAGCTCTGAATTTTGAACTCCATTGAAGAAGGGCAACTCTTGTTTCCTTGATTTTTTCTTTGAGTATTTAGAAAGGGGTACCTGTATGCACTGTTGACCAAGCATGTTGGATTAGTGTGGTCTGAAGCATAGTGTGTTCTAAAGCACCTTTCAGAACATTGAACACCGAGGCATTTTGGTATCTTTCTATCCAATCCAGAGAAGTGAAGGCACGGTCAAGTTTTTCCTCCGCAAACCTTTAGTGTCCCTGTTGTTAGCCAGGTGAAAGGGTGGCCCACCATGTTAATCTCTTCCATTTCCATTTTACATATGAATTCAATAAAGTCCAGAAGACTGCTATCTCTTCTTTCTCTACCCCCTCTTTTGTCCTCTGGAAATCTAATGTCATTCCAATCGCCAATGATGAACCAGCTATCTCCCCAATTCAGTTTATCCTGAAGCAATTCCTCCCATTAGTTCTCTCTGATGGATTTGTCAGTGTTGAGGTAAACAAAAATGCCCCATGAGGTGAAATCTTCTTTCCATTTGAACTCCACAGCAATATAGAATTCTTTCTTTATGGATTGAATAATTTGAACTTCACCATTCCATAGAAGGAGCATGCCACCACTTCTGCCTCTAGGATCAACAATTGCAAACCTGTCCTCAAAACCCAATTTCTTGCTAACTGATTTCACAAAAGCTTGTTTATTCTTAGTTTCAGATAAGAAAACAAAAACTGGGTGGTGAGTCCTGTAAGACTCTCTGATTTGAGAAACCGTAGAGGGCCCACCCAGCCCTCTACAGTTCCACACCGCAGCTAGCATTTGTCACTCGGGTGCCATTCAAGGCTGGCAGCCCCCACCTTTACTGTAGAAGTCTTACTCTTCTTGTTGGTTGCTGGAATAATAGCCTGCTCAGGATTATTAGGTTGAGCATTATCCATTGAATCCCTCTGCCTTTTTACCACTAGTGGATGTGATTGCTGGAGGAGGTGAAGAGTCTTGCCTCAGAAGACAACCTTCCTTAGTGGTATCCCTCTTCCAAGTTTTTAATAACAGTTTTTGAGCTCCCGACTGGTTCTAGAGAGGTTTTAAGAGCGCAGGGTTGCTGAGCTCCAAATCCATATCTGTAAGAGTAGTAAGGGCATTGTTAGCAATCACCAACAAGGAAGGATCAAAGGGACTAAGGTTAGAGGATTGAGGTGTTTGTGGGATAATAGGATCAGATGGGATAGTATGAGGGGAGTCTTCCTGGACAGGGATTATCTGGTTATTGTCTTCAACCTGACTAGTAGATGAGGGGATTATGGGTGTTTGGGGTGTTGAAGGGGTAGTATGAGCTTCAGTGGAGGGGCTTCTAGGGCTGGAGCTGCCCAGATTGGCCCAATTATAGAAGTCAGGAGCTCGCATCCAATCTCCAAATTGACCTTCTTTGAGAGTGGCCCTTTTAATATCTTCCATTCTACTTTGGCAGCCCCTATCGAGATGACCAATAACCCCGCAGTAGTGACCATGATTTACTAGCTTCTCATTCTTGAAACCCACAGTGACAGTTTGATCTTCCAAACGAATATGAGCACACCTAGGCAGAGCTTCATTCAAGTCAACGGTGACCATTAACCTCATAAGCCGACCGCCATGGCTACCAGCTCCCACGATGACTACATTGTTAACCTCTTTAAAAACTTTGCCTATTTTCATCCCCACTTCTGTGCTCAACCAATTGAGAGGGAGATTAAATGCTTGAACCCAGATATGAAGTTCTGAGAATACAACATGGTTTATATTGACTCATGTTTTCCACTCAGTTAAGATGAGGTACTGGTTGTCGAAAATCCAGTTCGTGCCCTTCATAACCCTAAGGAGGTCATCTCTGCACTGAAAAGGAATTGGAAGAAATTTGGCCCAAGTTCTTTTACCTCCATAGCTTGTTGCAGTCTCCATATATTATTCATAGAGCGCTTGATACCCACCCAGCTGGCACGCCGGTCCCCAATTATTTTTCCAAAAAGACTGCGATGGCACTACTCGTCACTAATCTTGATGTCTCCTTTAGCTATATCGATGAGGTTATTTTCGCGATCAGAGAGAGACACCACTTGCAATTTTTGTGCTAAATCCTCGTGTTGACCAATACATTGCGAAGATCCCATACTGGATATGGAACCCTAACTAATACTGGGAGAAGAAAATTGTATCAATAGGAAGCGGAAGAGTTCTAAAAGAAGGATGAGACAACGAGAATAGGAAAATCAAAGCTAATGAAACAGAAAAGGCAAATCAGAATCCCCCAATTAGGTCGCTCTCCATGAGAGAATTCAAATGTAAAAAACTTTTTTGAACATTTGATGAGAATTAAAATTTTTATTATTTTAGATATACTAGTACAGAACACAATGTATGACACCAAATTATATGAAATATAAGTTACCAAAATATATATTTTTTTACTGATTTTTTGGAATAGTGGACAGTGCGCGTAAAAATTACGATCATTAAAGATTTGATATTCGATTATATGTTTTCGTCTTACAGTCATGATTTGCGCATGTTACTTTATATTGAGGTAAAACTATTTATCTACTTCTTTTCTGATACTACGTAATACATTGATTCAAAAAAGTTTATTTTTTATTAAATTCAATTTTTGACTTCAACACATGAAAAAAATAATATATTAAAAGGAACAAATTCATTTATCCATAAAAAGTTACAAGTTACTTATTAACAAAGTTTTTTTCTTCAAAAGGGTATGCTTTCCACATGATACGAGTGTAATTAATTTTACCCGACTCCTTCAACTCGAACGGCCTCCGTACCTGCAGAACCCAACGCCGGGGGTGGCCCCGGAGTCGGGCCTCCGATGCCTAAGTCAGTGCTCAGATCAAGAGAGAGATAGAGTGTAGTATGGAATGAAAAGAGAATAGAGAATGAGGTACCTTGGCCCCCTTTTATAGGAGTGTACCTTTTGGGCCCAAGTTGGGCTTGACCCCTATCGTTATGCTTAGATGTCTTAGTGGGCTTATCCTCCAATATGTATCCGCTTTATCCATTAAACCGAGTCTAGTATAATATCTTATATCATCTAGTCCCTCCCACTCTGGTCGAGTAAGCACAACTCGATCCAAGAGTGAAGTGTCTCTTCGAGCCACTTACGTTAACCTGCCACTGAGGTTATAATTTGAATAAGTTCTCGATCGCCAAATAATCATAAAACTTCCCAATGAGCACCGGGAGGCTGTAATGGGTCGAAAATTGAATGACCATCCATTGAGATAAATAATTGAAGGACCGAAAGCCAAAAGTCGAATGACAACTGAGGTCAAAAACTGAAGCCAAGGACCGAATGACCATTGAGGTTGAAAACCGATAGTCGGGAGACCACTGAGGTCGAAGACCAAAAATCGAGAGGCCACTAAGGTCGAAAACCGAGAATCGAGAGACCGCTGAGGTCGAAGACCGAAAATCGAGAGATCGCTGAGGTCGAAAACCAAGTAACCACCAACGAGGTCGAAAGGCGAGAATCGAGAGACCACCGAAATCAAAATCCAAGAATAGAGACCCCGCTGAGGTCGAAAACTGAAAACTGAATAATAGTCGATGAGGTCAAAAGCTGAGAATCGAGAGACCGCTGAGGTCGAAAATCGAGAATCGAGAGACCACTGAGGTCGAAAACCAAATAATCGCCGATGAGGTCGAAAGCCGAGAATCGAGAGACCCAAAAATCGAGAATCAAGAGACTGCTGAGGTCGAAACTCGAGAATCAAGAGACCACTGAGGTCGAAAATCAAAAACCGAATAATCACCGATGAGGTCGAAAGTCGAGAATCGAGTGACCACTCTCCGAAGTCTTGAATTTGAAATTTTGAACTTTCGTTTGTTGTGTTTAGATCACCAGGTTTTGAGCTCTGTTAGACCACCTCCTCGTCCTATCGCCCCTCCGTTCAAAATTTAAAATTCAAGCATGTTGTATATTCCTTTGAAAAATAAATTTGACTGACCAGAGTCAACAACTAACCTGCTCGATCAATAATGAATATACTCGACCCACCACTAAGGTCGAAATATAAATTCGACAAACCAGAATCAACAACCAACCTGCTCGATCCATAATGAATACACTCGACCCACCACTAAGGTCGAAAAATAAATTCGACAAACCAAAACCAACAACCTGCTCGATCAATAATGAATATACTCGATCCGCCACTAAGGTCGAAAAATAAATTCGACAAGACCAAGCGAAAACCATCAACCTGCTCGTGCCGTAATGAATCCCATATCAACCTCCACTTGAAGTCGAAAAATTAATTCGATAAAACTAGAGTCAAATAAAATCATCGACCTGCCACTGAGATCGGAAACATCAAATCCAACAAAATCAGAATCAAGCAATCTATCAACCTGCTCAAGCAACAATGAATATCATCCAATCTAACAAATTCTGAATCAAGGAAACCATCAACCTCCCCTTGAAGTCGAAAAATCAATTCGACGAAACCAGAGTCAAATAAAATCATCGACCTGCCACTGAGATCGAAAACACCAAATCCAACAAAATCAGAATCAAGCAAACTATCAACTTGCTCGAGCAACAATGAATATCATCCAATCTAACAAATTCTGAATCAAGGAAACCATCAACCTCTCCTTGAAGTCGAAAAATAAATTCGACGAAACTCGAGTAAAATAAAATCATTGACTTGCCACTGAGATCGAAAACATCAAATCCAACAAAATCAGAATCAAGCAAACTATCAACCTGCTCGAGCAACAATGAATATCATCCAATCTAACAAATTCTGAATCATGGAAACCATCAACCTCCACTTGAAGTCGAAAAATCAATTCGACGAAACAAGAGTCCAATAAAATCATCGACTTGCCACTGAGATCAAATACACAATAACACAAAACCAAATCAAATAGAACCATTAACCTGCTCGAGCTATCCGTAATGAGCTCCATCGACCGGCCACTGAGGTCAAAGACACAATAACACAAACCAAATCAAATAGAACCATTAACCTGCTCGAGCTATCTGTGTCTTCGCACTTGCCCACCCAATCGGAGGGATGTTCGAAACAGGAGGTCAACCTGCCCATCCCAAAGGGTGTACTAAACAAGCGACCACCCAGCCCGGAGGCCTTAATCATGGTGGATTATGTCTTCATACTGCTCGAATTATCCATAATGAACTCCTTCAACCTGCCACTGGGGTTAGGAACAAATATACAATAATACCAGACCAAATAGAAACAAGTAGAAATAATCGACCTGCCTCCGGGGTCTGCTCGAGCTATCTATGTCTTCACACTTGTCCACCCACGAAGAATGTACCAAACAGGAGGCAACTTGGCTCGGAGACGCGAGTATACGACCAACCTGCCCACCCCAAGGGATGTTCCAAACAAGCGACCACCCAGCTCGAAGGCCTTAGTCATGGTGGATTTTGTCTTCATACTGCTCGAATTATCCATAATGAACTCCCTCAACCTGCCACTGGGGTTAGGAACAAATATACAATAATACCAGACCAAATAGAAACAAGTAGAAATAATCGACCTGCCTCCGGGGTCTGCTCGAGCTATCCATGTCTTCACACTTACTCACCCACGAGGAATGTTCCAAACAGGAGGCAACCCGGCCCGGAGGCGCGAGTATACGACCAACCTGGCCACCCCAAGGGATGGTCCAAACAAACGACCACCCTGCACGAAGGCCTTAGTCATGGTGGGTTTGGTCTTCACACTTGCCCACCCACGATGAATGTTCCAAACATGAGGCCACCCTGCCCAGAGGCGCGAGTATACGACCAACCTGTCCACCCCAATGGATGTTCCAAACAAGCGACCACCCAGCCCGAAGGCCTTAGTCATGGTGGGTTTGGTCTTGACACTTGTCTACCCACGAGGAATGTTCCAAACAAGAGGTCACCCAGCCCAGAAGCGCGAGTATTCGTCCAACCTGCCCACCCCAAGGGATGTTCCGAACAAGCGACCACCCAGCCCAAAGGCCTTAGTCATGGTGGGTTTGGTCTTCACACTTGCCCACCCACGAGGAATGTTCCAAATAGGAGGTCACCCAGCCCGGAAGCGCAAGTATTCGACCAACCTGCCCACCCCAAGGGATGTTCCAAACAAGCGACCACCCAGCCTAAAGGCCTTAGCATGGTGGGTTTGGTCTTCACACTTGCCCACCCACGAGGAATGTTCCAAACATGAGGCCACCCGGCCCGGAGGCGCGAGTATACGACCAACCTGCCCACCTCAAGGGATGCTCCAAACAAGCGACCACCCAGCCCGAAGGCCTTAGTCATGGTGGGTATGGTCTTCACACTTGCCCATCCACGAGAAATGTTCCAAACAGGAGGCCACCTGGCCCGGAGGCGCGAGTATACGATCAACCTGCCCACCCCAAAGAATGCTCCACACAAGCGACCACCCAACCCGAAGGCCTTAGTCATGGTGGGTTTGATCTTCACACTTGCCCACCCACGAGGAATGTTTCAAACAGGAGGCCACCCAGCCCGGAGGCGCGAGTATACGACCAAACTGCCCACCCCAAGGGATGTTCCAAACAAGCGGCCACCCAGCCCGAAGGCCTTAGTCATGGTGGGTTTGGTCTTCACACTTGCCCAACAACGAGGAATGTTCCAAACAGGTGGCCACCCGGCCCGGAGGCGCGAGTATACGACCAACCTGCGCACCCCAAGGGATATTCCAAACAAGCGACCACCCATCCCGAAGGCCCTAGTCATGGTGGGTTTCTTTCTTCGAACACTTCGACCTGCCACTGAGGTCAAATAGGAACACATCGAGCAAAAAGATATGATAGTAATTGATCATTTTCGTTAGTATCACCAAATGCATAATTGCGTCGAACGAGATAAAAAATGTTGAATGTATTTTTCGACCTCCTTTTCCTGGTTGTACATGATGATGCGTGCTCGAATTCTTCGACCTGCCACTAAGGTTGAAAAGGAAAATATCGAACACGACAAGATATAATAACACCCGATCATTTTGTTAGTCATTCAAATAATAATAATCTCAATCATGTCCATATGCATCACAATCTCCTCAACAATTCGCCCAATGTACTCAGACAATGAACATCTCTAAAAAATAGTGCTAAAAGAGTCAATGTGTCCATAAACCACGTGTCGATCACACACGCCCACCGAACAAGAGTTGAGAATAGTTTTGTACCTGAAGGTCAAGAATACCACTCCAAATTTTCTTACCTCTCCAAAAGAGAATGATTTCTGCCTTTGAAATTGCCACCGGTGATTGACATCATCCAGGCTCGTCCCTTCTTGTCACCCTCTTTTGATGGATCCATACTCGTTCATTTTGTCCTCGACACTCAATAGCTCGTCCGCCATTGCTCGTCAAGACTCGGGTTATTTCGTTGTTTCCTCGACAAGAATTCAGAGAGATATCATTATCCACATTATATTCAAGTTATCCGTTTTGCAATGCTCCACGCAATAAAAGCAAGAGATCAAATACAAATATCACCATCTCCTCGACTTAAGACATGCTCGAGCAATTGCATGTTTAAAGATTATGAATAACCAATTCGACACCATTCCACATTTCCACACGAAAATCCAAGTAAATGGTCCAAGTGTATCAAGATATCCAACTATATAAATAAAATCCATGTTCGCGAGCAAGTCAAATAATTTCACAATCCAATCAAATAATCCTCCGCAAATAAATCAAATAATATTTTTTCGAACAAGATAAATAATATCTCCTCGAACAAAATGGTATCTCCTCAAATATCAAATAGCTACGATCAAATCAAGTATTTTCTCCACGAATATGTCAAATATTGCTCCGCAAATAACATTTTCACGAGTAAACCAAATATTTCCACGATCAAACCATATAATTTATCCACGAATAAACCATATAATTCTCTACGAATAAATCAAATAATGTCTCATCGACCAAATCAAATATCACCGCGAACAAGTCAAGTAATATCTCGAGAAAATCAAATAATTCTCCTCGAACGAATCGAATAATTCCACAAGCAAGTCAAACAATACTCCTCAATAAATCCAATAATTCTCACGAATATATCAAATAATTATACTCGAACAAATCGAAAATATCCACGAATAAATCATATGATCCAACACGAGCAAATCAAATAATCCTCCACGAATAAATTAAATATTTTCACGATCAAGTCAAATATTACCACCAATATATCAAATGATTCCACGACTAAATCAAGTATCTTCACGAAAAACTCATAATTTATCCACGAATAAACCAAGTAATTCCATGAATAAATCAAATAATAGCTCGAGCAACTCAAATTATTTTATCCAATTTTCACAAATAAAAAATCCTCAAGTCTCCAAATTTAAATTAGTCACATACCTCCGTTGCGAGAATAATATCTCAAATTACTTTACCGTTCGCTTTTAATCATCTCAAATTAATTTTGGGCTGTTAGACCATTCTGGGCCAGTTTTTACCACTGATGGGCCATCTGGGCTCGATCTAAGTGTTCTGAGGCGCTAACAGGCCGCACTGGGGCGCTGACGGGCCGCATTTGGGCGATTGGGCCGCGCACAAGCTAGTTGGGATGCTCGTTGGGCCGCGGTCATGTGCTACACGCGCGCGGGTTGAAGTCAGGCTGGACGGGCTGGTGTCAGGACGCGCGAGTTGGGCATTGTGGGGGTAGCAGGCCGCGCGCGGGCTAGCGCGGGCTGAGCGCGGCCCGCGCGCTAAAGCTGATGGGAGTTGGGCCTGTTGTATCGTTGTCAACTGGGCCGACAGTGCGTTGGACCTCCTTGCAATGCAGATCGCAGATGTTGTGCTGCTAGGAACTGATGCCTGGACCGCTTCATTGGGCCAAGGAATACCAGCTTCTCCGCTGGGCTGCTGAACGCGGGCTTCCTCGCTGGGCTGCAAGGCGCGGGCCTCCTCGCTAGGCTGAAGGCGGAAGGACCATCATCGGGTCAGCTGGAAAGGGAGCAGCGGTCAAGGCTTCCCCGGAGAAGAGTCGTCGGATAAAAGTTGTCAGATCCGGCGAAGGAGACCAGCCGCGTGCGCGCCTTGAAGAGGCGATTCCGGTGGTGCCGTCGGATGGAAGTGTTTCGCCAGGAATTGCCGGAAAAATGAAGAAGACGACCAGAGTTGACCAATCCTTTTTCTAGTTCTAGAAATTTTGACCAGCAAATCAACGACCTTGTCATTGGAATTTTTGCTTGAAAATTTAAGGGCGCAACGAGCACGAGAAGAGCTTCGCGATGATGTAAGAATTTTTCCGATCGGAGAAATTTGACCCGCGGCCAGTGGCGGAGGAGGCGGCGGACGGCGGCGGCGCACGGTGGAGGTTAGGCATTGTAGATTCGCCTCGACGAGATGATTTCAATGGTGTTCTCGGATTTCTCATAGCCTTCCCGGATTGTCAAAAAATGCGTTTGAATGTCCAATTTTGACCAAAATTTTGCTAGATCTAGAAACTTTGACCGCAAAATTGACGGCCTTCCCGGATGAAATTTTGCATGAAATTTTAAGGGTAGAATCACCTTGAGGAGATCTATCCGATGACGTAACCCATGCTCGGATCGGAGCACTTTTTCTGGCGGCCGACGGTGGCGGCGGTGGCGGCGGCCGGTGAGAAGAAGAGAAGAAGGAGGCTTTTGAATTTTTTCAGTCGAAACTCCGCTTGACTTTTCTCACGGGTCCCACAGACGGCGCCAATGATACGTGTGTAATTAATTTCACCCGACTCCTTCAACTCGAACGGCCTCCGTACCTGCAGAACCCAACGCTGGAGGTGGGCCCGGCGTCGGGCCTCCGATGCCTAAGTCAGTGCTCAGATCAAGAGAGAGAGAGAGAGAGAGAGAGAGAGAGAGAGAGAGTAGTATGGAATGAATAGAGAATAGAGAATGAGGTACGTTGGCCCCCTTTTATAGGGGGAGTGTACCTTTTGGGCCCAAGTTGGGCTTCACCCCTATCGTTATGCTTAGATGTCTTAGTGACTTATCCTCCAATATGTACCCGCTTTATCCATTAAACCAAGTCTAGTATAATATACTATATCACCACACATTACCTATCACCAATAAATTTACTTCAAAGTTGTTTGTATTTTGTAGCCAGAGTATGCAATATTGAGCTATTTTCTTGAATGAAAACAATTTGGAGATCAATGACCTAATTAATTGTTATATTTAAAAAGTGAAAGTAATTTAAGCATTCAAATTAGGTTTAACGATTCCGGTATTGAGTCATTTTCTTGAATGAAAATAATTTAGAGGTCAATGACCTAATTCATTGTTATATTTAAAAAGTGAAAGTAATTTAAGCATTCAAATTAGGTTTTGGGTTCGATGATTTTAGATATGTTCGAAATATTAAATTGAAA
>CACSLK010030875.1:7654448-7666707 GCA_902706635.1 Striga hermonthica | reverse complement strand
ACAGCATTCCACGGATATTGATGTGGAGTTCCATCAGGGTGAGCGATTCGGTAGGCCCCATGAGGTAGGACTTCAATAATTCGAAAGGGTCCTTCCCACCTCGGTTTGAGTTGACCGGGGTCGGCTCCCGTTATACGTTTAAGGACTAGATCTCTAACTCGGAACGTACGCGGCTTGAATTTGGAATTAACGTATCTTTCGCTCCGGTGTTTATAAGCAGCATTTTTGAGCTCGGCGCGGGCACGACGTTCTTCAAGCAAGTCCAGATTGGTTTTCAAGTTATCCGAGTTGGACTCTTCAGTAAATTGTTGAATTCGGTATGTAGGTTCACCGAATTCGACTGGGACTACGGCTTCCGATCCGTATGTAAGCGAGAACGGGGTCTCGCCGGTGGAAGTTCGAGTAGTTGTTCGATATGCCCATAAAACATGTGGCAATTCTTCGGGCCAAGCTCCTTTGGCAGCATCAAGTCGGACCTTAAGACCATTTTTTATAAGCTTGTTCACAGCCTCGACTTGACCGTTGGATTGCGGGTGGTAAGGTGAAGAGAAGAAGTGTTTGATGTTGTATTCTTCGCACAGAGACTCAAGTCGTTTGCCTTCAAATTGTCTACCGTCGTCGGTAATGATGGAGTTCGGCACTCCGAAACGACAGATGATTGATTTCCACACAAAATCAACGACTTTCTGTTCGGTTATCGTGGCTAACGGTTCGACCTCGGCCCTATTAGTAAAATAATCAACTGCCACGATAGCAAATCGGACGCCTCCTTTTCCGGTTGGCAGGGGACCTATGAGATCGATCCCCCACTTGGCGAAAGGCCATGGACTATAAATTGATTTGAGCTCCTCGGGAGATTGGTGGACGTTGAGGGCGAATATTTGACATTTCGGACATTTGCGAACCCATGTGGCGGCATCAGTTTTTAAAGTCGGCCAATAATAACCCTGTCGTAAGATTTTGTAAGACAGGGCCTGTGCACCGGGGTGACTTCCGCAAATTCCTTCATGGACTTCTTCAAGGATATATCGAGAGTCGGATTCACCCACGCATTTTAAAAGTGGGGCGGAATATCCTCTTTTGAACAAAGTTCCATTGTCCAAGGTGTACCGAGCTGCTCGAATTCGGAGTGCCCGAGCTTCTTTTGGGTCCGGAGGCAAGGCCCCTGTTTCTAGGTAAAGAATTATAGGATCCATCCAAGTTGGTGGTCTTTGTGATGTCACCGGATCAACAGTTATGACTTCGGAAAGGGTGGTTTAAGGATTTTCTTGTTGTCCGATTTAGACATACTCCATGCTCTCCATCCCGGTACTTGAGGCTAATCGAGATAGAGCATCTGCTTGAACATTGAGGGTTCGTGGAATGTGCTCTACTTCGACAGCGAACTTTGACAACTTCTTTTTCGCCAGAGACAGATACGGGGTCAACCGAGGTTCTTTAACTTCGTACAAGCCATTAATTTGATTGACGAGGAGCTGAGAGTCTGAAAAAATTTTTAGTTGTTTCACATTCATAGATTCAGCCAGATTTAATCCGGATAGCAAGGCCTCGTATTCGGCTTCATTGTTTGTTGCCGAGAAGAGAAGTTTCACCGAGTGGCAGAATAATCGGTTTTCTGGGTTTGCCAGGACTATTCCTGCACCTGCTCGGTTGGCGGTCGAGGAACCGTCAATATAAAGAACCCACGGTTGATTATCATCATGAACTGTTATTGCCGGAGTGAATTCGGCGATGAAGTCGGATAAGGCTTGTGCTTTGATTGCGGTCCTCGGTTGATAATGGATGTCAAATTTTCCGAGCTCAATGGCCCATTTTATCATGCGTCCCGAGGTGTCTGGTCGGTGCAGGACTTGGCGCAACGGATACGAAGTGCGGACGGTTATAGAGTGTTCTTGGAAATAAGGTCGCAATTTCCGGGCGGCGATTATAAGTGCAAACGCCAACTTTTCCATATGAGGGTAGCGCAGTTCGGCATCATGTAAGGCTTTGCTGATGTAATAAACGGGTGATTGCAACGTTCCTTCTTCACGTACCAAAACAGCGCTGATCGCAGAGTCACTGACTCCGAGGTATAAAAATAGCATTTCCTCGGGTTTCGGCTTTTGTAACGTCGGTGGAGAGGCAAGTGTCTCCTTGATGCTGATGAGAGCTTTTTGACATTCTTCGGTCCATTCGAAGCGCTTTCCCCTTTTAATTGCTTCGAAGAAAGGTCAGCAACGATTTGTGGATTTGGAGATGAACCGGTTGAGCGCAGCGAGTCGGCCAGTTAGGGCCTGAACACCCTTAACCGAAGTCGGGGGAGTTAGATCTTGAATGGCTTTTATCTTAGCCGGATTGGCTTCAATTCCGAGCTGGCTGACCATGTAGCCCAGAAATTTTCCAGATTTAATTCCAAAGGTGCATTTTTTGGGGTTTAAAACCATGGAATAAGATCGGAGGATATCAAACATGCCTTGAAGGTGTGTTATATGGTCTGAAGCGCGCACCGACTTGACAAGCATGTCATCAACATAAACTTCCATAGTATGACCAATCATCGTGGCAAACATTTTATTGATAAGGCGTTGGTAAGTGGCTCCGGCGTTTTTCAACCCAAACGGCATCATGGTATAGCAGTACAGGCCTCGTGCCGAATAAAACGAGGTGTGCTCGGAATCTTCGGGATCCATAGGAATCTGATTATAACCGGAGTATGCATCCATAAAACTCATTAACTCGTGTCCCGACGTGGCGTCAACCATATAGTCTATGTGTGGGAGTGGGTAACTGTCCTTCGAACACGCCTTGTTCAAGTCGGAAAAATCAATACACAGTCTCCACAGACCATTGCTCTTTTTGACAACAACGGGGTTTGAGACCCATGTCGGATACTTGGCCTCTTTGATGAATTTGTTATCGATGAGTTTCTTAACTTCTTCTACCAATGCTTTCTGACGATCGGGCCCCAGTTTTCTTCATTTCTGAACAATAGGCCGGACGGTTCTATCGAGGTTCAACTTGTGACTAGCGACACCGGGGTCGATGCCCTTCATATCTTCGTGCTTCCAGGCAAAAACATCAGAATTGTGTTTGAGAAATGAAATAAGGTCTGACCGGAGAGGTTCTTGAAGATGACTTCCGATGCGCAATGATTTATGAAAGATAGGTTCATTGATGAATATTAATTCTACTTCTTCTCCAGGTTCGGCTCGATCATTTCGGCTTTTGTCCTTGAATTGAGCCCTCGGGTCCAACTTGTCCTCCTCAAGAAGTGGTTTCTTTCCGGGCCGTCGACCTCGGTCTTCGGTTAAAGGATCCGAGGTGGGCGAAGCAGTGACGTTATGGTTCGGTTCTTCGGACACTGCGTCGTCCGAGACGTTCCGTAACGGAGAATTTTCATTATTACCCGTCGAGGTGGAATGGATTCCGCTGGATGATATGAATGTGACAAGTTCCCGAGCTTCTCTCTGGTCTCCGAAGTGCATCCCTTCTCCTCGTGTAGTCAGGAATTTTAGTGAGTAGCGAAAGATCGAAGCCGCAGCTTGAAGTTTATACAATGCTGTTCTACCAATGATGGCATTATACTCGTTGTTGATATCAAGAATTTATAAAGTCTCCATGACGAGCTTGGTGACGTTCTCTGAAGTGCCAAATCTGACTGGTAAAGTGATCTCGCCGATAGGCTTTGAAATACTTCTGTTGAATCCTTGTATTTGGTCGTTGCAAGGTCAGATGTCGGCGGGATCGAGACCCATTTTGTCGAACGCTTTTAACATCAAAATGCTCGAATAGGCCCCAGTATCTACCATAACGCGATGAACGGGAATTCCGCATATAGGGACAGTGATAACAAGCGCATCGGAATAAGGGTGTGCGAAATGATTGGCGTCCTCCATATTAAAGGTTATGGGACAGTTTTGATTGTTGAGAACGTCTCTCAAATCGGTGGTGTAAACTTGTTTGCCGGAGTTGTACGCTTGTCGGGCATAGGCTTTAATTTGTCGACAGGACAATGTACTTCGGGAGTTATTGGTGTAGACACGGTGGACGGTGATTTACATCGGTTCAGGAGATCGATCTCGCTTACGTCCTCGGGAAGCTCCAGCAGAGTTGGGAGTGGGGGTTTCCGAAGTGAGCATGAATACTTCCTTGTCTCCTTGTCGGATATGCTTTGGCATGGCGCCGCGGTCCTCCTCATCGTCTTCATCATATGATTCAATCTGACGCCCTGGACCCCTTTTCTGAGGGTCGGTATTGCGGTAGAATTTTCTAAGCTGCGGATGACCAATTAAACGTAACAGGGCAGCTAACAAACTTAAACATTCATCTGTATTATGCCCTGGCGATTTATGATAATCGCAATACCAGGATTTGTCCAATTTCTCTTCAGGCATCCGAAGTGGTTTGGGATCCGGTAGGATACCCTTCCCTTTGATTTCTTCATATATGGTGGCTGCCCCTGTGGAATATGCGGTTTGATAACCGGACTTCACATCGGTTGCATACTGTTTTCGGGCTGCTCGAATTTCAAGATCGTTGGGATCTCCACAAGGAGGTCCTCTGAACTGAGTTTTGCTTTGTTTTTCGAAAAATTTGTTTTTCTTTTTCTCGTCGGTCCCCGCCGTGGATGACTTCAGATTAAAGTTAAAGTCGGGGACCGACATGGCTTCCTCGGCTATGATATGCTGCTGAGCTCGAGCAAGAAATTCTTGAAAGGTGTTTGGTTTATTTTGACATAATGTCCAGCGGAAAATCGAATTCGGTTTCAGCCCGGCAATAGCCATGACAAGCAGGGTTTCGGGATGACAAGGCTCCATGTTCTGGACCCGATCGTTAAATCGGGCGATATAGTCCTTGACACTTTCATCATCTTTTTGGGTTACGTTTGCAAGAGATTCTTTTGGAATTAGGCAGACTTGGGCCCCGATGAAATGCGAGCGGAACGCCGACCTCAATTGTTGCCATTTCCAAATAGAGTGAGGAGGAAGAGAATGGTACCATTTTTGGGCCCGAGGTCCCAAGGTGAGAGAAAACATACGACACCGGAGTGCGTCGGAGGCCCCATGCAGATCCATCCACGAGGTATAATGACCGAGGTGCGAATCGGGATCCGAAGTTCCATCATATAACCCAATTTGAGGGACTTTAACTTTCCCAGGTACGGGTTCCGACGTAAGCTCCAGAGTGAGAGGGGAGTCGGCTTCCAAATATACTTGCGCCGAGGTTGAGGCCCACCGAGAGGGGTCTTCGGGTGCCCGTTGCCGACTTTCCAATTCGGCAATTCTCCGTCGCAATGTTTCAAGTTCAGATGACTCTTGACGAGCCCGATTTCGTTCTATGTGTTGCCGAAGGTCGGTCTGCGCCGGGTTAGAGGGGTTTCGGAGTCGCGCATGAGGCGGTGACCGTCGTGAATGACCAGACTGACTTTCGGCAGTTTCTTCATGAGGAAGTATAGGGGGATCGCGCCCAACGTCGGTGCGACGTGTGGTTTGTTCCGGAGGTGGTTGTGACGCTCGACTGCGGGGTTGAGACGTGGCGTGAGATGTGGTCCTTCCGCCGTCTTGCCGTGCCGGCGGATTTTGTGGATTTGCAGGAGTCGTTGGTATTATGGAGTGTCCCGGGGCAGTTGTGGATGTTTCGGGAATCGTCTGAGCCATCAAAGCAGCGAAACCACGTGCAAACTCCGGATTTTGAAACAGAACAGCGTAATCCGGTATAGGGGAGCTACGGCTTGTCGTCTGGCGGATTGTGCAGCACTACGACTATGACCCTCGCGTGAATTATGGCCGCGATTATCAGAATGAGACATGATTGGTGTAGCTGATGTGGATCGCTTACACACGAGTCGGAAAGTAACCTCAAATCACTTATGAGGCCCTTCCACTAGCGCCAAACTGTTGTCGTATGATTCTTAACAACGATTTAGTGGGGAGTTTATGAGATAATTTCAAGTGGTTTGGACGTAAATCATGTAATAAAAACTCAACAGTGGCCCCGGTCCGAGGTGGACCGAGGTGAAAAGCCTTTATCGGCTGCTCCGTGTTTCATTGTAAAAGTGTTGGGTTACGAATCCCCTTACAGATATCCATGGCTACCTATTTATAGTAACCTTTTTTTATTCATACATTGGGATCCGTGCATCGTTTTGATACAAAAAGCTACTTTTGAAGGGCGGTTAGACCAGTGGGCCCTACGTGAATGATGACAAATCTCATGGATCGTGACAGGGGTGTGTAGGCGCCTCGTCACCTGTTTTAGGAGATGACGACCTCGGTTTGCGTTGGCCTCGGTTTAGAACGACTTCGGCGGGAGAAGATCACCTCGGTCTTTTGGGGGTGCACCGGTTTATTGTGCGAACCGGGATGACTCTTAAGTTATATCTGTATCTGAGCACGATTTGCTCATGGTGCTGTTTTAGGCCCTTAATTACGATTTACCGAGTAGGATGATAACAAACGTATTTGTAAAATAGGTTTTCTAAGTGAAAAAATACGGTTTTAACAATTGAAAAAAAAAACCTATTAGAGATCATTTCACAACCAAATATACATGTTCTAGCAATTAATATTAACATATTCGCTCAATAATAATCCAACATACACTATAAACAATCAAATGAAACACATTAATTTGTTGAACAAACAATATATACCAAATGATATATTTCGATTTATACAGACAATCCAACAATTCAAAATGCACACAAAATCTACGAATTCAACAAAACTAACTAGGAAGTAGTGTATGGATTCTTAGGCCTGCGCAGTCTGGACCCCTTCCGAGTATATACCATGTGAGAAGAAGACGAAGGTTGAGGTTTGAGAAGCGTGTCAGTTGAAAAGCTTGCGCATTTTCATCTTCTTCATTTGAGTAATTCAATTGAAAAAAAAATCATAAATTGGACTGGAAAAAAAAGAAATTGCTAATTTAAAAGTCTGACCTTGTTGAGGCTCGTGCTGCTCAAGTTGGAGGTGCTGGGCGGACAGCTGAGCGCGGGGACGAGCCCGAGGTCTTCTACCCCCACCAATGTTGGGGGCGAGTTGATGCGTGGTCGTGTGTGACTCTGTCCTCATGGGGCGAATGTATTCGTTCTGGGAGGAAACTTGACTGGACAGCCCCCCATGTGGAACACGCTGGCCCCCAACAGTCAGAGAAGAGAAGGCAAATTTGTATGACTGTTGGAAGTCGGTCTGCGCTTTTGGAGCGATATGAGTCATTAATGGTTGAATATCAGATAATGCGCCATAAACCCCTTGTAGTGCAGAAGTCTATAAATAAAATTCGTAATAATTAGTATAAAACACCAAAAAAAAAATAATAATAATAAACACAAATAATGAACACTTACCTGACAGCCTAACCGCTCGGCAAGTGGCTGATACCCGCCCGCCTGTTGGAACACCTTGGCAGGGTTATTGATGAATCTCAAAGTCCTGCTGTGAAACCATTCAAGGTAACCCTGCTACGGCTGCAGATAGTCGTACACAGGGGCAACTGGGAGGAGACGTTGTTCTCTTTCTTCGGTCCACGAGCTCAGAAATGGTACATGGAATGCGGCCCAATCATAAAATGCCCTCCCAGTCATCCTTGACCTCTTTGGTTTGTGTCCCAGTCTCGCTCATCCCGAATGATCAAATTTTGGGGGATGGACTGGCGACACCCAAATTGACGGAGGACCCTATCAGGCAGGTGTATCTCCCGGGTGTTCCAAATTAAGATCCACCCCCGGTACATCCAAAATTGTGGATCTTTTGAGCACACATCCGGGAGAGTATCATCCTCTAGGTGGTTTCGATAGGACTGCCAATCGAACTGTAAAAAAAAACAATTGAATTAATAATTAAGTTATTACAAAATTAAAAACAAAACAACAAAGATAAACAAAGCAATAGGAATTAAGAATATTACATCATTCTCTCCCAGCCCTGTCAACTGATCCTGGTAGGCGACCAATGTATTGGCTATGTTTGACTACTTTTTCGATCACACCCACCTTAAAAATCACAGAAAAAAAGTTTGTAATCACAAAATTTAATAATGAAAATAATGTACGAATTAAATAAAAATAAAGGTGAGTACCTCGCTCCCAATGGACAATCAGACAGAGTATCAAACCTACTGGTCTTCACTATTGGGCGAATACGACGAATATGCTCCCATGCCCAAACCTACATAAATGGACATTAATTTTGTTACTAGTTATTAGTTGAAGTAAGAAAAAATAAAATATTAAATTTTCAAATAACAATTAAATAAATTTACCTAGATCAATTGAACGCAGTTCTTGATCCACTTCTTCTTGGCCTTGTACGAGGTTGACAACACTCTATATACTCCAGCCAGGAGCGCTGAACCCCAACTGTACCTCTTAATAGCATCTGTCCTCCAACAGCTAGAGCCAGTAAAGTGGGACGCCATTTGCCTGATGGTCGGGGAAGATGAAGGACCCAACGCACCATAAGATAAGGGCACTCGCCCTTCGCTCGTACACGATGTCCGGTTCTTCTTCTTGCAACACACGGTTGCATTCCGCCTCTAACCCTCCATCATTCATATACTGGCCTTTAATGTCCCAAGACTTTGGATCCTGTGTTGCTTGCTCTGCCTCGGTGGTGGGAGGATCCTGAGAGTGGTTTTTCTATATTAAAAATGATAAAATTGAGTTGACATATATTTAAAAAAAAATCTATGAAAAAATATACATAAACATTGGGCTCAAACCCTAGCAAGTCCTTGCACCTCTCTCGTCACTGTAGGGGTAATAGATCTCTAGTCACTCCCACAACAGCAGCTCCAGTGATTGGCAGACCGAACAGGACTTGTACGTCCTGGAGCGTGATGGTGGCCTCGCCAAAATGGAAATGGAAGGTATTCGTCTCTGGGCGCCACCTCTCCATGAGAGCAGTAATGAGGCTGTTATCGGCTTGGATTCGACCCATTCGAATAAAGGGTCTGAAACCAGTCGGGTCGACGACCTCCCAAACCGGCCGTGGCTGGCTTGACAAAGCCTCCCAGAACTGACCGTCGTGTCACGAGCGGTTTTTGAGCATCGTGTCACGAGCTCCCCGCGCATTATCAAGTACCGCCTGTGATCGGTGGCGGTACTGGAGATATAGAAGAGTGACATCCCTCGCACCGGGATGGACACTTGCTGCTGAGGCTGTGAGGAGGACGATGAAGCCATTTATCTACAAACAATACAAAAAAAAAAATGGATTAAGGTTATTTATTAAATTAATTATAGTCTGATGTTTAATTATGAATTCTAAATAAATTAGAAGGTGTGAAAGAAAATTCTTTCTTAAAAATTTAAATAAAGAGGACGTATTGTCATTAATTAGTAAAAATTAGAGTTTACAATTATCAATAGTTAATTAGTAAAAATTAGAGTTTACAATTATCAATAGTGATCAAGAACGGGATTATCGTATGGATTATCAATAGTGATCAAGAACAATGGTAATATATTGTTTACAATTTAGATGCTAATAACATTAATAAAAACACTTCACAACAATAGCCAAAAACCAAGTATTTCAACATATGTCCAAGGCAAAAACATTAGAGTATCTAGTCCACAACTTCACAATTTGAAGTTCAGATTGGAGTCCTAATTCCGAAAAATTGAAGTTCACACAATAGTTCACAATTTCATAATTTCAACAACATTAGAGTTTCGAGTCCTAATTCGAAGTTCTAATTCCAAACCCTAACGTCCTATTTCTGAAAATTCCCTACACCCTAATTGCAAGCCTCATTCAAACAATAGTTTAAATCAAGCCCTAATTCTAACCCTAAATGTAACCCTAACTTTAAAACATCAAATTTTCAAGCAACCCTAACCTAAAAACGTATTATGAAAATTTGAAAAATTTTTAGGCCATTTACCTAATTGACGAAGATATTTGCAGTTGAAGGTGGCGAGACGGCGGTGGCGCGGCGGCGGTGGCAATTCGCTGAGGGGGCGGATTTTTTTTGGCTCTGTTGCTCGAGGGTTGTCTTCTCTGTGAAGAAGACGACCTATTTTTTTTTTATATATATTACAGAGAACGTATTCAGAAAATACAGTATTTTTAAGAATTAATTGTAAACCGTATTATAATATATTATGCTATATATTATATTATACTATAAATAAACTATAAACTATAAGATATAAACTATAAACTATAAACTATAACATTTAAACTATAAACTATATGTTATATATTATATACTGTATCATATACTATAACATATTATATACTATATGTTATATACTATATGTTATATATTATATACTATATGTTATATATTATATACTATATCTTATATATTATATACTATAAACTATATGTTATATACTATATGTTATATATTATGTACTAGAGTTAGGATCACATGAGAATGATAGATAGTGAAAGAAATAAGAATGAATTTGAACCATTAGATACATTATATCAATGGTGATGATCAAGTCAAACATAATAATTAATGGTCAATCATTAATGGCAATATAGTAAATAATGAGATATTTGATGGTCAAATATATAAATTTTACCAATAATAAAGGGTAATTTAGACAATTGAATAAAAACACCATGGGACCCACCACCTCACAAATTAACTCCCACACTCCTCCACCTACCCCGTCATTCACTTTCTTCACACACACACACACAATTCTTCACACACACACGCAGAAGCAGGTCGTCGCTTCCTCAGGGCGGAGCTCCGCCACTGCGCTAATGCAAACTGCCGCAGCGCCTCCACAACCCATCGCCAGAGAAGGACGCGACCAATGATGCTCCAGAATCCGCTCGAGCCGCCCGTCGCAGATGCCTCTGTACCCTCCGCCAACACCGGAATTTGCTCGAGCCCCCATCAATTAAATCCACCCCCGCCGACACAAGTCCTCCGCCACGGCGACAACAGTCCAGTGAAGATGGAGAAGGCGACGTAAATCAACTGGACTGACTTGGTGTCGTTGTCGTCCGCCGTTGTTGTCATCGGCGGCGGCGATGTGGTCTTAGAAGGATAGCGTCGGTGGGGAGCGGCCTGATGTGGAATCCGGCCGGTGGGGAGTTGGCAATGGTGAGAATTGGGGTATTTTTTAGGGTTTGTAATTTGGGACATATTCGACCCTAGTCCGGCAGGTCTGACCGGCGGCTGCTGGTGGTTGCCGTTGTCGCGGGTGGTGTTGTGCTGACAATGCAGACGGCGGTAGGGGGCAGCTCGACGGTGGTTCAGATGACCGGATCTTGTTGTTTATTGGAGGGGCATTTTGGTTGGATTTTTGTAAATTATAGATTGTATAGGGGCCGTTGTGCAATTTTTATAAATTTAATAAATCTTTATAATTTTGTCCATAGTAAATCTAAAAATCATATAAGAAAAATACTAAATGCACATAATGGAATATAAAATGCACATTAACGTGTTTACACGTATATACATTAAAACTACAAATAACAAGATTTTTAACTTGGTTGTGCTTGGTGTATATTGTGCAATCAATTAGTCATTAAAGTGCATTTCATTTCATGTAATTGTGCAATTTCAAAGCTTAAAAATATAATAATAGTAAAAATAATAATATTTTTATATAGTTTTTTGTAGTAACAATAATTATAATATTTTTAGTTTTTAATTATTGTTTTATTTAATATTTTATGTATTTTTTTATTAAAAAAATAGTATATATATGTAAACAAAATATTATGTGCAATTTAACAGTTATTAAGGTGCAATCCATCCAACACTATGGTGCACGGTGCCGGTCTCTATTGTGCAGATTGAACCAAACAATTATTAAATTTATTTAGTATTTATATTTTTTATTTAATATTTAACTACCATTGGTTGAAAAAATAAATAATTTAAATATATACCATATGATAAAATTATATTTATTATACATAATTTTCGTTTACATTATATATTATTGTTTTGTTGAAACAAATAACATATATAATAGATAATATTTAATTTAATATTTTATATTTACTATTTGTTGAAGACAAATAATATTTTTCACATTGTTCGGTCGCTCGATTGTTGTAATGTGAAGTCATACAAACGGTTACGTGCAAATTGTATAACACTATTGTGCATTCGTATTATTGTCATATTTAACAATTTATACCAAAGCGGGCCAACCGTTATTGTTGTGCAATTTGTTAGTCGTGATAAAGTGCGCGATGATATGCTTGAAAGTGCAACGTGTTGTTTTATAAAGTGTAACATATTAATGTATATAGTGAATTACTATAATTACGATACGTTGGCATACTTGTGTTTT
>CACSLK010030875.1:7593533-7603950 GCA_902706635.1 Striga hermonthica | reverse complement strand
AGAAACGACCTAAATTAGGGGAAAAAAGAAAGATAAAATAAACACGAAAAATGCAACAAAAATGGGACAAACAACTCCCCCACACTAAGACCTTTGTTCGTCCCGAACAAAAAGAAAAGAAAAGAAACGAAACAAGCAAACGAGCATGGATAAGAGCTTCAGACAAGACAAGTCTCAGATTTGTCAACTTAGCCGAGGAGAATTCCAATGACCAATCATGCATACCTCAACTACACTTGAATGCAACATTTCGAAAAGACAACTCTCGAGCACGAGAATATAATATATATATATATATATATATATATATATATATATGCCTCACTCAGTTTCTTTCGTGAATATAGAACTGGGACTCTCACATTGGTCGATCATCATGCATCAACATAAGCTTGCTCATTGTCTATTCATACTCTAAAACAATCAAAATAATGAATTGTAAATCAAAAGGACTTTTGGGTTGCAGTGTAGGTATCAGGGAAGAAAAAAAATATAAGGAAAGAATGGCTCAAATAAACAATCACATCCTCGAGCATATAAACCACTCGAACATCTCACCATCTATCCAAAATCAGCACAATATCAATCATTGCCATCAAAACTCCATGCAACATTCATATATGCTCATCTGAATTGCATTTCAAGTACTCAACTTTTTCATTTATTATTATTATTATTATTATTATTATTATTATTATTATTATTATTATTATTATTATTATTATTATTATTATTATTATTATTATTATCATTTTTAAGGGTTTTTTTTTCTTTATTTTTTTAACAAAACCGAGACGTAAGGACAACATTCTCTAGGTTTAAACATTGGAGGTCATCCAAGTTTCCTAGAGTAGTTTCCCAATACTCATTACTCGTGAAAAATTCCACAAGTAAGCGGAGTAGAATCCTTTCCGTCTGTCTTGCGAGTCCCTATTTTTTTTTTTTTTTTTTTTATAAAGTACCCAAAATGCAACTCCAACAAATTATTCACCTTCTCCAAACACATATTAGAAACTCCGTCATCATAAGAATGCATTGTCAAATCTTCAAATAGTTCAATCAAACTGGTTGACAAGAAATACAGTTTAAGGCTCAACGGGCTACTAATGGAAATATAATCTCAAGGATCAATGGAAAAGGTAAAAACGAGCTATATCAAAGAAATGCCTCTATCATATTCACAATTCACTACCTCAATCAATTCATTTCAAAATAAACTCAAAGCAAGTTCTGATCAACAAGAATTCGACCAATATCTCTCGAGAAACAAAATAAGGCTCAAACCCTCACATAAGGTAAATAAATGTCCAACAAAACGGAACCTCAAGTTCATCAAAATATACTAATCATGATCATCATCACATCTCCTCAACATCATCAACAATTCTCGACAAATCTCAAAATCACTATTATCCATACTCGAGAAACACACAAATTGACTCAAGAAGAGACACTCAAACGAAAAGAAAATGAAGAAAACATCCTAAAAGACCTAGACCTGATCAACCATATAAGCACATAATCATGTAAAAACTCCCCCACACTTAAAACCAAACAATGTCCCCATTTTCGATCTTAAATGCAAGGAAAGTTAACTCATATAATCAATCGACAGAAAAACCAAGATAGAAGAACTAAAATAAAAACGAAAATAAAGAGAAGGGAAAAGATACAAACGTACAGGGCACAGTGACTAGACTAGTCACTGTGAATCCGGAGGTGCTCGTGGAGGGTTGAGGTGGTCAGGCCCCAAACAGCGGCGGGCCTTCGTTAAGTCAAACCTTTCGCCCCATTCAGATCGGGGCAACTCACTAAAATCCAGCTGGCGGTCAGTATGGGACTCCTTCTCATTTGTAGCTCGGTCCTGCCATTCTCTCTTAGCGTGCTCTCGCATGCACGCGTCCTCGGCCAGCTGCTCAATTGCCCTGAGGTAGGCACATTCTTCCACCAAGCTCGCCTGCGGCTCATACTGATCCTCACGAACAGAAATGGCAACGGACTCGCCCAACACCGTCATGATCAGCGTCCCACCCTTGACATCGATCATAGTATTCATGGTGGCCATAAACGGTCGTCCGAGAAGAATGGTGTGACTCTTCTCCTCCTTTTGCACATCACCCACATCTAGCACGACAAAGTCAACTGGCACAATCAGCTTACCAACTCGAACAAGTACGTCCTCCACAATTCCCTCGGGCCGACGGTACGAACGGTCTGCAAGCTGTAGGCGCATCTTGGTGGGCTTCAACTCTCCAAGCCCAAGCCTACGGTAAACTGAGAGTGTCATGAGATTAATGCCGGCCCCCAGGTCAAACATGCCTGAGGTCTCTTCCCCATTCTCGAAAGCCATAGTGATGACAAAGCCTCCAGGATCCTTTTCTTTCTTCGGCAAGTCATGGTGAAAGACACTTGCCGCTTCTGACCCTAGCACCTCATTACTGCTCTCGAGCCTCTTTTTATTTGCCGCTAATTCCTTGAAAAACCTCGCATACTCCGGTATCTTCTTGATCACATCAGGTGGGGATAAGTCGACATTGGCCTTAGCCAGCATTGCATGCAGGTCTCTAATCATTCGGCGGTCCTTCTCTTCTAAGAGCCGACTCGAGAAAGGGATTTTTGGTTTGTACGGATTCAGAGATTTGTGTAAGGCTGGTTCGAGTAGTGGTGAAGCTGGGATCTCTACTTTCTGGTCTCCCTTTCTTGGACCCTCTGGCTCGGGCATAATCACAGTCACAGATTTTGCGTGCTCCGGCTGGCTCGACAGCTTCCCTTTATCCATTTCAGTCTCAATGATCCCCACCCGTGTGGCCAGCTGGCCCACTTGCGTCTCGAGACGCTTAATGGACGCGTCCTGATTAGTGATAAAGTTTAGAATCTTGTCTAGCTTGTCGTCCATGCCTGGTGGGGTTGGTCCGGTTTCGGGGGCTGGCAGCCTTAACATTCCCCTAGGTTGTTGTTGCTGCTGATGAGGTACAAAGTTAGGCTGAGGTGGCTGCTGATAGTTGTTGTTCGACCAGGAGAAGCTTGGGTGGTTTCTCCACCCGGGATTATAGGTGTTCGAGTATGGGTCATTCCCAGGCATGTTCTGGTACCCTTGCACAGCGTTCAGTTCAACTCCTTGCCCTCCATAATTTTGCACGATAGCCATAGGGCACACCTCAGAACTGTGTCCCTGTACTCCACATGCTCCACAAGCACTCACGGCCATCGCCTGGATCAGTGAGGAGCTTCGAGAATTCAATAGTCGCATCTGCTCCATGAGCTCGACTAACTGCTGGGCCATGGCGTTATTCCCCGGTCCGACCTCGTTCACTGTGGTCCTCTTCCCTCTACTGCTCTTGTGAGACGTGTTAGCACTCATCGTCTCGTAAATCGCAATCATCTCTTCGGCAGTTTTGGCTCCAATATCTCCTCCGGCTGCATTGTCCACCATGTATTGCAGGTTCTGGTAGAGAGAGTCGTAGAAGCAATTTGATAGTAACCCCGGAGCAAGGTTGTGGTGGGGGCACTGCCTCTGGAGGTCCTTGAAACGTTCCCAGGCCTCGTGAAGAGGCTCGTGTGGCAGTTGAGCGAAAGAGACAATCTGGGACCGGATGTCCTGAGTTTTCTGATGGGAATAGTATTTCCCAACAAATTTGGAGTATACTTCTGCCCAGGTTGTGAGAGAGTTCGGGGTGAGGGTCATGAGCCACGCCTTGGCTCGGTCTTTCAAGGTCTCCGGGAAACACCGCATTCTGAGTTCATCTTCACTTAGCCCGTGTAAAGGAAACGTCTGAAGGACGTTGTAAAACTCCCGGAGAAAGTGGAGTGGGTCCTCGTTGGCGAGCCCGTGGAACGATGGGAGCTGATTGTAGTGGACCACCTTCAGCTCATAGTTGCGGGCGGCTTCTGGCAACTGGATGCAAGATGTTATTGGCCCGATCATGGGCTGGGCCAGATCTCGGAGGACGTTGCGAGGAGGTTGTTGCTGTTGTTGTTTAGCCATGTTCGAATTACTCCCCTCAGATGATTTTGGAGAGTGCTGGTCTTTTTCTTCGGATTCCAGTGTAAGCTCGTCTAGCAGCTCTCTCAGGCTCTCGCTAACTGACTTGTTGATCGGAGATAGCAATTTGCGTCCACTCCTGGTACGCATACACTAAACCAACAAGGGTTACGAGCACCAATGATAGATAAAAGAAAATGAAATGAAAGTAAAAGACAACGAAGAACTACCACCTAATAATTAAAAAGAACACAAGAGAAACACGAAAAATAAATTGAATAAGCGCACAAAATACATCCTAAACCTTCCCCGGCAACGACGCCAATTTGTTGTAAATATTTTTACCAGAGTAGAATCGAAAGATTCGACACCGGGTCGTGTCTCTCGAGGAAGGTCAGCCGGATAATTTTGTACGATTATTCAAACACAAAAAATGGAAAATAAAAGAAATGAAAATCCTAAACATTCTAAATCAAAATTTGGTTGATTTTTAATTATCAGCTACTGCAAGAATTTAAGTAAAGCAAAGTAAATAGCAAACGGGCACGTAGAACAAATAAGATTTAAAGCAGCTAGGGAGTCGGGGATATCCGTTTTGGTTTAGAATGCGATTATCAAGCAAGCGATTGTTCGGTTAAGTGAGTTGAATAACCGGTACATTCAAGTCCTCGTTCTCAATAGCTTTCGTAACAAGAAAACAAACTTAGACGACGAGTTAACAATTCATTTAACACCTAGGCAATACAATTACGAACAAGCCTAGTTTGTACGAGCCTATTTCAACCGACTCCTCCACTTTCAGTTCTAAGAGTCGATAAAATTGAACTAGAGGGTGATTAATCAACTAGCCCGTTTAGAATTAACAACATCAAGCATGAATTTATCAAATCCAATTGAAACAATTGAAAATTGAAGTGTCACCATTCAACAATAATCAAAACTCAAGAACAAATAGTCGAAACCCTAATAAGATTAACTCGCACAAAGTGAACAATCTTAAGCCCGACAATCGCAAATGAATTCAAAACATCGATCCCCTAATCCCTAGCAATTGAATTTAGCTACGCATATTCGAACAACCAACACAAGCAATATCAACCCAAGAACTCATATTTAACGATTAAATTAAAAGAGAATCTTACGATTGATAAATCCCAACGTTGAATTCGATAAACACGATTGAATCCGAAAGCAATAGCGAAAATCCGATGTTTAATCCTCGTTCTACGTTCAAAATAACGAAAGAAAAGTGGAAAAACGAATGAAGAAAGAAAGAAAAGGGTTTGTCAAGTTCTGTGCGTGAGAAAAGAATGAATGAATTCGATCAGTTCACGATCGAGTTTAAATAGCAGCAGGGGCACGGCGCGACAAGATGAGCAGCACGGCGTGGGAGAACTTCTGGGCGCGGCGCGAAGGACTGTCACGGCGCAGTGGAAGCAGGCGTAACGGCGCGGCAGAGGTCTCGCGGCGCGGCAGGACCTTCCTTCACGGCGCGACGACTAGCGCGGCGCGGGACGAGAAATCTGTCGTCTGTCCAAGTCATGCGATGGTGTCGCGGCGCGGAGGACGCGCGACGGTCTAGCGGGAAGCAGGCGCCACAGCGTGCTGCCTGCCGCAGCGCGGTGAGCTCGGATGGTTGGGTAGCGATGGTTGAACACGGCGTGGCAGGGGTTCTCATCGTGGCGCGGGCTGGGACACAGCGCGACAGCCTGGAATTCTGGTTCTGAAGGTCTCGTGCTGCATGTCGCGGTGCGGCGCGGGCGTGACAGCTGGGAGCTCGTGCTTGAATTTGTTAGCTTTTGTGCATGATTTCACGTCTCGGGCTCGTCTGCACTCGTTTGAACTTGGAATTTGATTCCGTTTTCTTCTGCTTGTTGTCAACGAAACTTTCAATATAATTACGCAAGCACGGTCAATGTTTGCCTAAAATCTGGTCCTCCCGAGATTTTCAACCTACACACCACGAGACGAAAACAAAAACGGAGAAAACGAAGAAAATAATCGAAAAACACAAAAAGACTCTAAATAAATGAAAACACACGAAAAGAAAAAATGGACCAAAACACTAAAGAAACGAACTAAATCAGGGGAAAAAGAAAGATAAAATAAACACGAAAAATGCAACAAAAATGGGACAAACAGGAGCCCCGCTCCGGCGAGGCCGACGTCACCAATTAGCCCGCCGTGGAGCCCCTCTCCGGCGAGTTAGCCCGCCGTGGAGCTCCGCTCCGGCGAGGCCGACGTCACCACTTAGCCCGCCGTGGAGCTCCGCTTCGGCGAGGCCGACGTCACCTGTTAGCCCGCCGTGGAGCCCCGCTCCGGCGAGGCCGACGTCACCAGTTAGCCCACCGTAGAGCCCCGCTCCGGCGAGGCCGACGTCACCATCTCACCCGTCGTGGAGCCCAGCTCTCGATTTGATTATCTAAATATAAAAAGACACTATAATTAGTGCAATCAAAATACCATCGAGTCCGACAAGCGACTCGGTCAGGTAAAAAAGACACTATAATTAGTGCAATCAAAATACCATCGAGTCCGACAAGCGACTCGGTCTGGTAAAAAAAGACACTATAATTAGTGCAATCAAAATACCATCGAGTCCGACAAGCGACTCGGTCAGGTAAAAAAGACACTAATTAGTGCAACCAAAATACCATCGAGTCCGACAAGCGACTTGGTCTGGTAAAAAAGACACTATAATTAGTGCAATACATTTCACAAATCGAGCTCGGCAAAAGGGCCCCGCCAGGCCTAGATGCCGAAAAACTAAAGGCCTACGGGCCACACGACGAAGTGTTCTAACACAAAAATCAAACTCCAAACATAGTTCGACACAACAAAACGCCTGAGGGCCCTAAAGCGCCTTAAAATTGCACATTAACTTGCGATGAAATCACCATTTTTGGCCAAGATTGACAAGATAAAAAGTGATCTCATGAATCATGTAAAAATTATTCAACGCGCGTTCGCGTCAACGTTCCTGCGATTACACCAATATATCTCATTACGATTAAATCCCGATACAATAAAAAGAGCTCGAAGCTCAAAAAATCATGAGGTAAAACATTGCCAAATTGTAAAGATTAAACGCGACTTCAGAACAGTTCGAGCAAGAACATGTCCTAAACTCGGGGGCCTCCTGTTGATACCCAATTTGGCTCTGATTAAATAAATGATAACTAAAATAATAAAATATGGCCCGATAACCAAAGAGCCGAAAATACTTAATAAATAAATGTACAAACAGGTTCTCAAGATTAGTCACTCGAAAGCCGATCAGATCCCTCAATGTCGACTCCGCCCATTGCCGAGCCGGTCAGAGTTTGAAGTGATCAGACGGGCCACATACCATAAAAAATCCTCGTTTAGTAGATGTCACAATGACCGGGAATATAGACGTTAGTCGAAACCGTCAAAGTCATAAGCGGGGCCCAAGACAACCATCTCATATTAAATAATCATGTATTATTTTTCATGTATTTTTTTATTAACCCACTTATTAGGAAAAGAGCCATGTATATATATGGGTAAGGGAGGAAAGAGAGGGGGCTGGGTTTTTCTCTATTTTTCCTCTTCTCCCAACACTCTCTCTTTTTGAGAAATAAACACCCATCTTTTATTATTTTGTTCTTCATTTTTGTACAAGGAATTTGACTTTTTTTTAACCGTTGATCGTCCGATTTTCGACATCAACAATACCTACAACCATAGATGATAATATATTTAATCAAATCAATTTCGATAATAATTTTTTGAGTTGTGTCAATAATAATTACTAAATTACTATAATATCTTATTGAGAATATATATAATAAATCTACGGTCTAATTTTCAATTTAGGCTAATATATAGTTAATGAGTAACAATCATTGAGTGTATGAAAATTTATAATGTTTTTCATGCATAAGATTTGCTAATAAATAAATATTAATTAAATGTCAAATATAGACTAAAAAATTTCCAGCCTAAAATCATGCCAATTATGGCAATAAGGATTGGTCCATTATATAGATATAGATATAGATATAGATTTTTTATCTACATATTAGATTCATTTCATTATAAATTTCAGGGAACACACAACACATAAAAATTCAACACCCAATCGGTTTTTTTTTTAGCACAACAAAATGTAAAAACCATAAAGATTCATCAAGGAACTCACTCCTCTTCTCTCGTGAAAACACAAAAAGTCTTCCCCTTCTCTGCAATAATCCAGATCTGACGGTGCCTCCTCTTCAGCAGAGCCGACGCGCTGCCGCGCTACCATCTTCCCCGGCTAGTGCTTTCTCCCGGCCGGCCAGCGCTTTGAGGACCTCACGGCTATGGTGGATTTTGCCGTCTCCCTGGTCGCCGCTGGGTCTGTGGTGGTGCCGTCGAGGTGTGTGTTGGGCTGGAAGGAGGGGTCTTGGCACTAGTTGGTGGTCCGGGCTGAGGTAAGTTCCTTTTCCCTCCTTGCTTTTTCTTCTCCCTGGTGTTGGGGGAGGGCTACTTCGGGCTGGGGTTTTCAGATCTGGGGACTGTTGGTCGGTTTTTGTTGGCGGTGTCGATGAGTTCGGGGCCAGAGTTTGGTGCTCGGCATTCTCGGCTCTCCGTCGTTCCTGAGGTTGGACGATGGCTCCGTCGGGGATGTTGGTTGATGGCTTCGGGGATGGCAGATCTCGGCTATCGGAGTGGGTGGACGGTTGGGGCTTCCTGTGGTGTGCCGGGCAGTGGGTGGCTAGCCTCTTGAGACCGCGAGTTTGGGGTGTTGGGCATTGTTAGGCCTTTGCTGCAGTTTCAGGTTGCGTCGAACCGGGTCTTGGTCTGTGGGGTGACGGCTCTGGATGGTTGATGGCGTCGAGGATGCGGTGACGCTTGTCAGTTGTAGAGGAGGGCTTTGTTTAGTATTTTTGTGTAGGTTTGTTTTGTGTTTGTGTGGTGTGTTGTTTTGTTGCTAGTGTTTTGCTTTCTCTTTCTCCTTTTTTAGAGGAGTGTGTTTTTCTCCTCTGGCGAGTTGTGTTATTCTCCTGTGGGGAGTTTGTGTATTCTCCTGTGGGGAGCTTGTGTTATTCTGCTGTGGCAGCTTTTATTTTGCTTCTTTGTCTTGTAGTGTGTGTTGTGGTTTATAGGCTGCCTCGGGTAGTCCTTCTATTCCGGCTAATAAGCCAATTGTAATTATGTGTTTTAATGAATGAATTCTGTCGTTTCAAAAATAAATAAATAAATAAAGATTCATCAAGGAAATAAAAATGACAAACATGCTTAGAATGTTTCGAATATTTCGAAGGACAATTAAAGCTCATATTTACAAGAATGTTCTTGTAATCATTTTTCATGATTTTTGATATATGTGTTTGTATTTTATTAAGATTGTAATCAAATTATACATGAATTCGTATTAGTGTTTTTACATAAGTTTATTATTTATAGAATGGTCGATTTATTGGTATTATTTAACCGGCTAAAATTTCCTTGATTTCGAGGACAATTATGCGTTTGCTATTTAAAACTACCAAGACTAGAGTTATATATATCATCCAATATAAATCCACTGTCACCACTTGGACAATCTATCTTTTACGGCAAGAAGGTTGTGAATAAGAAAGTGCATATAATTTTTAATTTCATAATTTATTTATGGCCTTGATGACTATTTTATTAGAGAAATTATATTAAATCTACCAATCAATAATATATGATTTTTATATTTTTTATTTCTTACATTGCATGACGACAAATATAAATAAATATGTAAACATTTTATGTACTCCGTTTAGGCGCCTTCTAGTCCCCGCCTACGAGCCCTAGGTGCTATGCCCCAAACCACGACCTAGTGAGCGCCCATAGACTTTTAGTACATTGGTATATGTATGTATAAAAATACTCTTTAAGATCTCCTAATAACTAAGATACATTTTCCCATTCATCTTCACCTTCATGCATTACAAAAATTTCAATAACTTGACCACCAAGATCCATGCATAGGTTCTTGTATTAATCCATAATAATTTAATTTAATTAATAATTCAACATTATCAATGCAGTTTAATTAATTACATTCTCTATCTGCATTTGGATTTGGTTTATTTTTTTTTTAGTTTTAGAAAATATTATCAATTACGTCATGGGTACATTCAACATAAAAGACAATGTTTAATTTTTTATGAATGTTTTCTTAGCACTTTTTATTCAATTAGTAGTGTTTTAATTTGCTCTCTCAAAAGCTTGGTAAAATTTATAGCTATCAGAAGTGGAGAAGAAACAACAACGACAACAACAATAACATATTAAAAGAGCAGTTCTTTTATTCCAGAAAATATTTTTGATACACATTTTTATTTTCTTTGTTGGTGCACGGTGTTAGAGGAGCAGCACTATCTGCATAGGCAAGAAGAGAAGAATTAGTAATCAATTTTCTACAATAAAAAGTCATATTCATGTTTCAGTAAAAGA
>CACSLK010030875.1:7527869-7540631 GCA_902706635.1 Striga hermonthica | reverse complement strand
ATGCACTTCCACACAAAATGCTTGAGTTAGTCTACAATCTTCTGTTTTCAATGCATGTATCTGACATATTTCTTTGAATTTACTGAGTTGCTGCATTCTGGAAAATCTGCTCGCATAATCTTGAGACTGCTGAGGTGGGAATAGATGCTAGAGACTATGAAAATGCCTTTTTTGTCAAGACCCCAATAAATTATGTTCTGTCTAAGAGGGTTCAATGTGGAAATCTGTAAAATGGCAGAACAGTCAGGTTCTTCAAAGACTTGTTTGATAAGCCAATCATTCCATAAGTTCCATTATTGAGTAAGAGATATTTAACACAAATTAGATGTCCTCTAGCCATAGGGATAAGAGAATGTGCATCTTTATTATGTCCAGGAATCCAATTGAAGTCTGAGATTCTGGTACTCACCCCATTTCTGATTTCAATTCTCAGGCATTTAGCAAAAATAGGAAAAACCTCTATCCAACAGTTCTGCATCCAAGACCCAGTAGGAGTTTTAGAAGCATGGGTAAGAGAGGAGGCAAAAAAGTACATGTCTTTGAGAAGCCTACTCACCAGGAGATCTAGATTAGAACAATTCTCCAGAGTTGCTTACATAAAAGTGCTTTGTTAAAAAGCTGAAGATCTTGGAAACCCAGACCACCACAATCTTTAGGAAGTGTGAGAGAACTCCATTTCTTCCAATGAACACCTTATGATTGATCAATCCCTGTCTTCCACTAGAATTTAGCACTTAATCTGGAAATTTCAGAGCAGATAGAAGCTGGTAAAATGAAGCAGCTCATAGAAAATATTGGAAGTGCCTGAATTACAACTTCGAGCAAGAATTCTTTGCCTGCAAGGCTGAGCAACTTAGCTTTCCATGAAGTCAATTTATTTCTCAATGATGTCAGAAGATAGTCAAATACCTTCTTTTTTTGATTTGTCAATGCCAAGGGAAAGGCCGAGGTATCTTGTGGATCTGTGGGGAGTGATTCCATTCAGGGATCTGCATATTGCATTTTGAAGATGCTGAGGAGTGTACCTAATGAAGAAGATAACTGATTTGTGGAGATTTACAGCTTGTCCTGTGAAGAGTTTGTACTGCTCAAGTAAGTTCATAATTATTCCACCTTGATCAATCCCTGCCTTACAAAATAATAGTGAGTCATCTGCAAATAGCAGATCAGAAAGCAGGGGACCATTCTGGAGATTTTCAATCCTTTGAGCAGCCCAGAAGAAATAGAATTGAGGATAATGGCAGAGATTAATTCAGCTACAATACTGAACATGTAGGGGAATAGAGGATCCCCTTGTCTTATTCCCATGGTAGGAGTAACATACCCACTAACTGAGCCATTAACTTTAATGGAGAAGGAAGCAGTTAAGACACATAACATGATAAGCTTTACAAAATCAATGTGAAATCCCATTAGAATCACAATCTCAAACAGCATCATTCTACTCGATCAAAGGCTTTAATGAGATCTAATTTCAATGCCATGAAGAAGTTTGGGCCTGAAGAATTCCTGTTCAAAAAGTGAAACGCTTCTTGGGCAATGATGACATTGCCTGTCAACTGTCTACCCTCAATAAAAGTTGTTTGGTAACCACTGACACAACTAGTAAGGCAGATGTTGATATCATTTTCAGTAAACCAAATTAAGTGACGTTAATCAGCCGATAGAGGTCAGTATGAGGATAATTAGAATTTGTACAAGTATGTGATACTTCCACCGACTTCAAGACGACTGCATGACGAGAGATTCAACAAGAACCGACATCTCCATTACTTAACCGATATCTCATGTCGGTCATCACATGTCGGTCACCACATGTCGGATACAATATATCGGTTACAGCTGGATAAACCGATATCTATAATATGCCATCTCAGTACTGTAAGGCGGCGACAACTCAGCATAAATCATCATTACGTTTGTCCAAGTGGCGAGCTATCAAGAGAAGTGGCTAGGAGCCGCCTTTGACCTTTCAAATGTAATGATTACTATGTGGATAAATGTTGTACATAAATATAAAAGGAGAAAAATAATTCTCCAAAAAAGACATGTGTACAATAACAATATTCACAGAGAAATTCCATCTACTTGTCAATCTACACATTTCTGTTGATTTACTTTGAGTTCATTTGACAAACCTCTATCAATAAGATCGTTGTTAATTTTCATTTGACAACAGTTTGGCGCTAGAGGAAGGGCCCTTATGTTTTTAAGTTAACTTTCACCTTTAAGTCATTTTCACGCTCGAAATCATCATGTCGCAGTCTGGTCGAGACCACGTGATTCATCCTGGCCAAAGCCAATCGACTAACCATTCCCCACGGCGTGTAACACCACCACCTCCGGTCACGAATGTCACGAACTTTCTTCAAAATCCGGAGTTTATCCAAGGTTTGACCTCACTAATAGCTCGAGCCATGCCCAGGAACTCGAATACGATGCCATTAACTACTAACCCAACAGAACATCCAACCCATATTCATCATGACCGTGAAACACATGTAGCGACATCACATGCCACGTCGCAGCCTCATCATACTTCTCCACGTCAAGAAGAGCAGGCTCATGCAATTGCTAATCCTGTAACGAACAATCAGGTCCCAGATCAACCCCCTGTGTAGGAGATGACTGCTGAAAGTCATTCTGCCCATCATCAGAGAGTGTCGCCGCGTCCTAGACCCATTTCGTCAGCACCTCATGCTCGCGAAGATTTTCGGCGCCAAATTGAACGGAATCGACTGTCAAGACACAGTGCAGAGGAAATTGAAACCCTTCGTAAATGTTTGGCTGAACTTGAAACGCGACAGAAGTCACAAGAAGATTCACCCCGACATGTCACGACGTCGGGAAATGTTGTTGTCGAGGCGGATTCTCCTTTAGCCCCCGAACTTACTGCAGAGACACTCCCCGTGAAAGTGAAAATTCCACAAATCGGCATGTATGATGGGACATCAGATCCAGATGCACATTTAGGCCATTATACGTCTTGGATGGATTTACATGGGGCTTCAGATGCTTTGAGGTGTCGGATGTTTTCACTTACACTGGGGCCACGAGCCCAAAAATGGTATTATACACTCCCACCTCATTCGATTTGGAAATGGCAACAGTTACGTGCAGCTTTCCGATCACACTTCATCGGTGCTCAAATTTGTCTCATTCTGAAAGAATCGATTACCAACATTGTGCAAAAGGACGACGAGACTGTTAAGGATTACGTGGCTCGGTTCAACGACCGAATTCAGAACATGGAACCCTGTCATCCTGAAACTTTGTTAGTAACTGCTATTGCTGGACTGAAGCCCAACTCAATGTTTCGTTGGACCTTGTGTCAAAATAAGCCTGCTACATTTCAAGAGTTTCTTGTGCGAGCTCAACAATTCATTATTGCCGAAGAATCCATGTTGGTTCCCAGTTTCGACTTCTCGGTGAAAGAAGGCAAGGCTGAACCAGATGCTAAGAAGAAGAATAAGAAAAACTTTGGGAAAGCACAATTTCGGAACTCCTCTAAAGGATATGAAAATACTCCAGAGTCTCGGGCTGCTCGTGATAAGTATTCGGACAACGTCATGACAGGTTATCATGTCGTTTATTCCGCCGGAGCAGCCACCATATATGAAGAACTGAAAGGAAAGGGAATTATACCAGACCCGAGGCCTGTGAGAACTCCTGAAGACAAGTTGGACAAGACCCGGTACTGTGCGTACCATAAGTCTCCAGGACACAATACCGATGAGTGTCTCGGTCTTTTGTCGGCACTCTTACGTTTAATCGGACAACCCCAGCTTCAAAAGTTTCTAAATTTTGATAGCCGCCGGAAAGGAAGGCCCTTGGATCTTTCAGACGATGAAGATGAGGATAACCGACCTGTTAACCAAAAAAGAGCTCGTGCAAACGATAAGGAGGTTTTTACGTTTTCTACTCATGTCGGAACCTCGACAGATAACCACAGAAAACCTAAGATACGTGATTCCATAGGTTCTTCACATTGTATACCTCGAGTAAACTCCAATAACAAAAAGTTAGATACGTCTCGACGGAAAATCAAAGCCTATGCTCGGGAGGCACAGAATGCCGAGAAACGAGTCATGAATGTTGATCTTCGAGATACTATTAACAAACGGAATTGTCCTATCACGTTTAGTATCTAAGACGCTAATTTATTCGCTCATCCTCATTCCGATGCTATTATCATAACTGCCCCGATTGGAGGGATCCCTGTTCTTCGAATCTTGGTCGACGCGGGAGCTTACTCAAGCATTTTGATGCTCCGCACCTTCAAAAAATTGGGTTTGGACTCAGCAGACATTAGGCCGTGTAACGACCAAATTCAAGGTTTCAATGGAAGCATTTCTTGCCCTGTTGGCGAAATATTGCTCCCTATTCGGTTTGGTGGCTTTGGACCGAAGTCCAAGATCATTATGGAAACTTTCAAAGTCTTGGATGTCCAGAACGAATATAATGCTGTAATAGGACGAACTGCACTTTATAAACTTCGCGCTGCTGTGTCAATTTTTCATTATGCCCTGAAGTTCCCCACCGTTGAAGGAGAAGGCACTCATTACGGAGATCAACGAGAAGCCCGAAGTCTGATGTTGCTCTCAACCTCGCGCAGCTTTCATATGATGAAAGAACAAGATGCTAATAACTCTGTTGAGCCAAATAATTCAACTTCTGATGCTGAAAGAACTGACCAGCTCATCCCAGATACCGACTTGCCGCTTGTCGATACCGACGTCCCTATTACGTCGGTTTTGCCTGAAACATCAACTAAAATCCCCGATCAAAAACAACCTTTTCATGAAGGAGACATAGAAATGCACGAAGATATGGACCCAAGGATGCAGTTCAAAGATGGAAGTCATCATGTCCGGGCGGAACCAGTTAGAGATATCGAAATCATTTACGTGGACGGATCGGCTCAGCACAAATCGCTGCGCATTGGGGCCAACCTCCAAGAACCCATTCGGTCAAATCTAATTCAGTTTTTCCAGTCAAACGCTGATGTGTTCGCTTGGAAGCATGAAGACATGAAAGGGATTGACCCACAAAAAGCATGCCATCGTCTCAATTTGGACAGAACTGTCAAACCCGTTATTCAGAGACGCCGAAAATTCGGCCCAGATCGCCAGAAGGCCCTTGAAGAGGAAGTAAACAAGCTCATAGATAATAAATTTGTCAAAGAAGCCAAGTACCCGACGTGGATATCGAATCCTGTTTTGGTCAAGAAAGCTACCGGCCTTTGGCGTCTGTGTATAGATTTTTCAGACTTGAATCAAGCATGCCCGAAAGATAGCTATTCCATTCCACACATAGATTACATGGTAGACGCTACGTCGGGACACCAACTTATGAGTTTTCTGGATGCCTATTCAGGCTATAATCAGATTCCCATGCATCCTGATGACGCTGAACATACCTCGTTCTATTCAGCTCGAGGCCTTTATTGCTATGTCATGATGACTTTTGGATTGAAGAATGCAGGGGCCACGTATCAGAGGTTGGTCAATAAGATGTTTGCTCGCTTAATCGGCCATATAATGGAAGTTTATGTAGACGACATGTTAGTGAAGTCGGAACAGGCCTCTGACCATATCGCCCATCTCTCCGAAGTCTTCGATATACTCCGAGAATATTCCATGGTACTAAATCCCAAGAAGTGTACTTTCGGAGTTGGATCAGGGAAGTTTCTAGGATACATGGTGAGTCACAGAGGGATCGAAGCTAATCCCGCCAAGATTCAAGCTATACTTGACCTAGCTCCCCCGACATCTCTCAAAGGTGTCCAAGCTTTAACTGGTCGACTGGCAGCCCTTAATCGGTTCATTTCAAAGTCTACGGATCATTGCAAGCCATTCTTTGATGCTATCAAAAAGAAGAAACAGTTTGAATGGACTACGGAATGCCAGAATGCTTTTGACAACATTAAAGAAGTTCTTTTACGATTACCGACATTGCAGAAGCCACTTCCTGATGAGCCCCTGTATTTGTAACTTGGTGTAAGTGACGTTGCCGTTAGTGCTGTTCTCATACGACAAGATGGGCTTCGACAGTTTCCGGTGTATTATGTTAGCAAGGCTTTACATGACGCTGAATTGCGATATCCGCATATGGAGAAATTGGCCTATGCTCTGATCATCGCTGCACGGAAGTTGCGCCTATATTTTTTGGAGCATTCAATTGTTGTGTTTACGACATACCCTCTCCGACAAGTCCTTCACCGACCTGACACGTCGGGAAGAATGATTAAATGGGCGATAGAGTTGGGACAGTTTGATATCCAGTATCGACCATGAACTGCTATCAAAGCTCAAGTGATGTCTGATTTCATTGCTGAATTTACTCCTACTATCAACTCATCCATTGAAGATCCGACATGGACTCTCTACATTGACGGATCGTCCACTGCTATACGAGCTGGAGGAGGGATTGTCTTAGTTAGTCCAGATAAACAAGTGTTTTGCTACTCTGTGGCATTTACCTTCCCGGCCACCAACAACGAAGCCGAGTACGAGGCCCTCTTATCAGGTTTACACTTCGCCGAATCCATGAATGTTTTCTCTCTCCGGATATTTTCCGACTCTCAGTTATTAGTCAGCCATATCAATGGTACTTACGAAGTCAAAGAACCACGGTTGTTGCCTTATTTTGATCTTGTCAAAAAGAAGCTGACCCGGTTTAAAATGACGTTGGAGCATATACCTCGGTCATCCAATATTCAGGCAGATGCTCTTTCACGATTAGCCTCATCAACCGACTTGAATAATGTTGAGTTCGTGCAAATCACCCAACAGGCGACCCAATCAACAGTCTCTACCGACGTTGTCATGGTTGACGCTGTCCCATTAACTTCAAATTCTACATGGATGGATCCGATCATTGATTATCTTCAAACCGGGGCCTTACCTGAAGACCCAAAAGAAGCTCGTGCCCTTCGTGTTCGTGCTGCTCATTACACCATTGATCAAGGAACGTTATATAAGCGTGGATATTCTACCCCATTGCTCAAATGTTTGTCAGAGATTGACGCTCAACGAATCTTGCAAGAAGTACACGAAGGAGTCTACGGTACCCATCAGGGCGCTCCAACTTTATCTCACAAAATTCTCCGACAAGGCTACTACTGGCCTACCATTAGGAAAGACGCCACAGATTGGGTGCGGCGGTGCCGCAAGTGCCAAATATTTTCTCCTAACGTTAACCAACACCCTGAACTCCTCAAGTCGATATATAGTCCATGGCCGTTTGCCAAATGGGGAATTGATTTGATCGGCCCACTTCCAACAGCGAAAGGGGGAGTTCGGTTTGCTATTTTAGCCGCCGATTATTTCACCAAGTGGGTTGAAGCCGAGCCCCTTGTAACCATCACAGAGCAAAAAATGGTGGATTTTGTATGGAAATCAATCGTTTGTCGGTTTGGAATTCCCAACTCCATTATAACCGACAACGGTCGTAAGTTTGAAGGAAAACGATTTGAAAGTTTTTGTGAAGATTACGGCATCAAACATTTCTTCTCGTCACCTTATCACCCACAAGCTAATGGACAGATAGAAGCCGTAAACAAGATTATCAAGAATGGCCTGAAAACTCGACTTGAAGCCGCAAAAGGATCATGGCCTGATGAGTTGCCTTATGTCCTCTGGTCTTACCGGACAACTACGAGAAATTCAACTGGAGAAACTCCGTTTTCGTTAACTTACGGGACTGAAGCTGTGATACCGGTTGAACCGACATATCGGATCACTCATTTCTCTGAAGAAACCAACTCAGCAAACTTGAAAGCCAGTCTCGATTTGGTCGATGAGTTACGGGCTAATGCCGAAATTCGCAATGCCGCTTATAAACGACGTAGTGAAAAATACATAAACTCAAGACTCAAGCCACGCTCATTTATCAAAGGAGACCTTGTTCTGAAAAGAGTCACTGGCGCCAATGTCGGCCCGTTACAACCGAAGTGGGAAGGACCCTTTAAAGTAAATCGTCCGATCTCTAATGGCACCTACCGACTTGAGACGTTAGACGGTGTTCCCCTTCAATATCCCTGGCACACGACATATCTGAAGAAATACTACCAGTAAACCTTATGGCCAAGGTTCTGTCCCTGACATGTAAAAAAGTTTTTGTCCTACTTCTGTACAAGAACCATATTTTTCTATCAATAAAGTTTGTGTGACGAACCCCTGTAATTTGTTCGATCACTCGGACCACAATAAATCGGTCCTCGTTGCTAAGGCTAAACGTGTTTCATACCCTGAAGATGGTATGACCTAGCCAAACGCAGCAAAGCCGGATACTTCCAAGCCCTGAAGATGGTTTGGGGAGGCTTACGCTCTATAATATCAAATCCCGACGTTGATTTGGTGAGCTCGCAATAAGTGTTTACAGTAAAAAGCAAGTCTTTTATGACTTGTTCTAATAACGAGTTTGCGGATGTCGGACAAACTATAAATTATACCGACACCAAAAATTTAACCAAAAATTTGATATCAAATCCCGACGTTGATTTGATCAACTAACAATAAAATTCTTAAGTTCTTTGAGACATTCAAGGACTTACGCAATAAATGTTTCCAATAAAAGCAAGTTTTTTGTAACTTGTTCTGATAAGGTTATTGATGTCGGAAATACTGTAAGACTACACCGATGTCGTTAATTCATGCAGATTATCACACTAATGTTATGTCGGAAACTTTAAACTAATGAATACTTATTCACTTTTTCCGACATGCTCTGACTTGTTACAATAATAAGTCACAATGAAGCCTTTACAAAAATATTTCATTCATCAAACATTAATATTTCATTCCAAAATCAAATATTGTCAGTACATTCTCAGAAAAAGACAAACAAACGACAAAACAAGTTAAAAACATTAATTTTCTTTGGTCCCTGACGATGACGCCCCTCCTACATTGGAGAGTTGAGGATTCTCAGTCTCAGCCTTGTCCTTGTCAACAGCGTCTATATGCTCAATCAACCTTTGGCTTAAGCGCTGAATGACGTCCTCTTCCTTCTCTTCCAATGCTCGGACGACATCGCTTTCTTTAATTATGACGACGTCGTCATCTTCATGCAAAACACGATCGTCGTCAGAAGGGACTGGGTCAATCACCCAACCTTTAGCTTTGGCGTCATCTTCCGCCACCTTGCGTGCAACATAATTGATAATCGCGCCCAAGAGCTCTTCATCAGATAGGCCCTCGAATGTTTCAGTGACAAAGGCCTCAGCGATCGTCTCCACACATATGTTAGCCATTTCAGGCTTCTTGGTCTTCTCCACTTCGAGGACCATATCGATAAATGACCGGCGGATCTTTGCCTTGCGCTCCTCCGACAAGGGTATCATATCCAGTTCCAACATCCGACTTTCTTTCTGCTTCAGAAGTCGGTCAGCAAAGTCTTTTTCATCCTGGTCGGCCAGAATGTGGGCGTTCTTCATCTCGGGATTGAAACAATGTTTCTTCATCTTATGAAGAAGAAAAATACGCAGCTCATCCATGGTGTATACGCCGCTTTCTACTCTGTCAATTACCCAACGCAAAGCTAAGGCGGCGTTCAGTTCCAGCTCCCATTCCGTTACTGCATTGGCATTAGATGTGTTGTCGGACTCGGCCACCGACTTCTTGCCGACTTCGATACCCTCTTGGAATTTGAGCTCGGCGGCGGCAGCCATTTCTTGACGGAGCTTATTCATGGCCACTTCATGAGCTTCACGACTTTGGATCAGCTCAGCATCCTTATCGGATCGGTCTTTGCGGACAGTCTGAAGCTCAGCCTTCAACCTTGTCAGTTGTTCGTCTTTCTCCTTTGCGACATCGGCAACTTTGGCCAACTGAACCGACAAGAGGTCATGGGCCAGCATAAGATTCTCTCTCTCAGTTTTAAGTCTGCCCACCTCGGTTTGTGCTGCCTGCAACTGTGATCTTTTTCCGACATTGATGCTTCATAACGGGACTTCTCGTCCTCCAAAGAAGCTATAGCGCCTTCTTTCAAACTTAGCTCGTGCTGTTTCTCGTCGAGCTCGTGAACTCGCCCCCGATAACTTTCCTCGGCCGCTATGAAGCTGACAAGTTCCCGTCCCAAGCAGCCCCGGGCATAAGTGAATTTCTGATCGTCGGGCAGGGAAGCGATCCCGGCATGAGTCTTTGGATCCCACGACATCAAAGGGACCTTTGCTGCCTTCACCGCTTCAGCAGGGACCCGATGGTTAATTGTAACTTTTGGTTCGGCGACTGTTTGGAACATCGCGAACCAAGGGTCAAACACCCCTTCCGGCAACGTCAGCTCTGCTGCTTTCTTCTCATTGATCTTAAGGAACGAGTCCCTCAAAATAATTTCAGGCTCTTCCTCCTCCTTATCCTTACCAGTACCAGTGTTCGGTTTTTTCTTCATTCTTTCGGCTACATGCGACGATATTTTACGCCGCTGCACCACGTTAAGAAGCGGCTCTTCCGACACCTCCCGCGTGATATCGGTCTCCACGCTAGGCTCCTCCACCGACGTCATTACTTGTTGGAGCGGGGCAACTTCTAGTGGTGGGACCTCGGTAACCACCACCTCATTGACGACCGCCGGTGTCGGTACCGCCAGTGTTGGTTCCACTCTTGTGGACGATGGCTCGCCAACAGCGCTCTGAGAATGGTTCGGGTTCTTCTTCCATGATTTCAGAAGGTTCATGCGTCCTGCCATTTCGGTTGATCGGAGATTTTTATTTTTTCCGACTTTGTTCTTTAAGTCTAAGTTCGGATTACGTCTCCGATGCTCCTCTGCTTCTGCGGGATCTCCGAAACTGAAGTATCCCAACAATGGATAATAGACTGTTATAGCAAATTCAAAGTTAGACCGATTTCGTCAACACAAATAAATGTTACGAGACAAACGAAGTAAGCGAAGAAGATTACCTGGTAAAAATGAAGAATCAAGTATTCCGGAAGACAGACCAGCCAACTCTAAACGAGAATCTTTGACAAGTCGCTGATATCGTCGTTAGTTATGGGATACTTCGAACAACTTATCCACTCGATCGTATAGTAAACCTTCAAACTTGGGCTCTCTCTTCCCGGTTGGTTTTGCTACAAGGTCACAAAAGTCCACCTGTTAGCGACAACAAAAGACAAAGTATTAATAATCGAAGTGAAGAAAATGGAAATAACTTACAATAACCAGATTTGATGGCCATTGGGATGCTTGTTCCGTCGGCAAGAAGATCATTAGCGAAGTCGGGGCACTGCCAATCTCCACCGACCCATAACCACTCTTCTTGGAAGCTATGTAAAGTGTCGGGGACCTCCATTATTAATTCGCCGACCTTAACTCTTGGTTGGGGTTTACCAACAATGGAGAAGGTGAGAAGTGGGTCCGACACTTGTCTATCTGGACTCTTCCAAAATGTGAACATGCTCCTCATATCCTTCGCTGACGGCAGATCCCACTTTTTTTCGACGAAAAGTACCAATAGTCCGATAATTTGTTTCCAAGAATTCGGAGCGATTTGGCATATCGGAAACTCCCAATCCCACAAGTATTCAGTGATTATGCGTGGCAAAGGGAATCGCAAGCCTGATCTCAGACTCTCAGCAAATACACCGACGCAGTTGGGTGGAGGGCATGTGATCCTCTCACCCGGGTATGGAGCAAATAAATGTACCGACGTAGGGACTCGAATTTCGCCCCGCAACATAACGACGTCGGCGTCAGTAAGAATACTGGGTTCGCCATGGGATGAAATTTCAGGGTTCGGCCATCTCCTAATGGGTCGTCTCCAAAATCTTGAGTCGTCGACAAACACCGGGTCCCATCGATTATACTCAGATAACAACTACCGGGTCCCATCGATTATACTCAGATAACAACTACAACTCCCCAGAGTGGACCATGTTAATCATCATCACGTCCAACTAGTCATCACCCGAAGACGCCCAAGATACACTCATGATGTCGAGAAAAAAGAAAAAAGTCGGGGTAAATAAACAAAATATGATGAGAAATTCTTACCACAGGAAGCAGTTCGCGAATCTGGAATGCTTTGAGTACGATTGGAAAGCGATTAACTTGTGAAGAAGGCAGAAAAGATAAGAGCAAAAAGAAGATGAAAGTAAAGTAGATCTCAAAAGAAGAAATCTTATTTATACTAAACCCTAGATTCAAAAGCAACCGTTGGAAACCGATGGAAATAGGGGCGCGTGAATAACACGTTCTGGATCTGCGAGTCGACGCGACTCTTGGAAATCGTACCTCTTAATAGCAGCTACGTGGCCTATTTTAAGTGACCGTTACCCCTATTAATAAAACGGTGCAATTAATTTCAATAAATTGCACCGCTTCAACTTTTAAGTATTATTTCCACAAGTGTGGAGACTTCGGAAGAATGATGATGAAACCGACATGTCATGTTAATCCGAGAATTTAGTTGCATCTTGTTAAAGTTTCAGCATCACTGCCCATCTTCCGTCCAGACGACCATTAATGCTGGGGACCACCTTGTTGATATCATTTTCAGTAAACCAAATTAAGTGACGTTAATCAGCCGATAAAGGTCAGTATGAGGATAATTAGAATTTGTACAAGTATGTGATACTTCCACCGACTTCAAGACGACTGCATGACGAGAGATTCAACAAGAACCGACATCTCCATTACTTAACCGATATTTTATGTCGGTCATCACATGTCGGTCACCACATGTCGGATACAATATATCGGTTACAGCTGGATAAACCGATATCTATAATATGCCATCTCAGTACTGTAAGGCGGCGACAA
>CACSLK010030875.1:7427452-7437878 GCA_902706635.1 Striga hermonthica | reverse complement strand
AAAAAAAAAAAAAAAAAACACAAGTATGCTAATGTATCAAAATTTTAGTTTTGCATCTTATATATCAATACGTTGCACTTTATATAACAATAAGATGCAGTTTATAACACAAATGTTGCACCGTATAAAACGACACGATGCACGTACTAAAAATTCAGTAATTTTGCTAATCAGATAAATTTTATGTCGAATATAGTCTTTTAAAATAAATAAAACAACTGAACATCCCGAATTATATGAAATAAATATTACTAATTTTATTATTATTATTATTATTTATTTATATTTTTTAATACTATTTTTCATCTATATTTTTAAATGCATCAATACGGGAAATGTTAATACTATTTTACATTTTTTTTTCAATATTATGTTTTCAGTCAAAATAAATAAAAATGTTAAATAAGAATATTAATGTGCAATTTTTATAACATTAATGTGTAATTTAATTAACATTAAAGTGCAATTTACATAACATTGATGTGCAAGTAAATATAATTTTTTTTTTTGTAGATTAAAAATAATAAAATATTACCTGTTAAAATACTAATTTCAATTAATTATAGTTTTGATCCTTGAACTCAATTGTAAATATACAAAAGTTTAAAAAATTGCTATTGAGTCCTTCTACCTTATCAAATTTTCAAATACAAGTCCACTATCACAATCACATCGCCCCGTCCTCCTCCCCGGGATCTTTATTTAAAGGGGCTAGTCAAATGAGGTAATGGGCAAAATGACCTTCTCAAGAATTTTTTTGTTTAAATGACCCATCAATTAAATAAAGATATATAAATATATGAATTACCTAAAATAGCCTTATCAACATTAAAAAAAAAGAACAAATTTACTTGCCTGCGCGCGAGAGAGACACATGACAGAGGCAATCTTGCTCTGCTTTCTCTTGAAGGGAAACAAACGAAAAAAAAAAAAAAATTAATCATTACACATAAATTTTGAGTTCCATATTAAAAAAGAAAGTGTGTTCATGGTGGAATAACAATAAAACAAAGCACTTATCTCCTTTATTGTAGAGAAATATGAAAGAAATAATTGTTGGTAAGATTTGTTTTTATTTTACTTTGATATGCATTTTGGTTTCATATTTATGATTGATAAGCATGTTGACTTCATATTTCATGATTTTTTGTATCATTCATGTTTTTCTTTTTTTTTTTCATTTTTGAGATGATATTGCATCTTATTTTGCATAACGAATGTACAGTCGTTAAGCAGTTTCATAACGAATGTACATTCGTTATCTGATGATTTTCTCATAACGAATGTGTATAGCGGGTGCGACACAAAACCGTTCAAGGAAGGTTGCTTCCAGGACGTCGCGGGCGCGACACTCCTGCGCGTCGCGGGCGCGACACCCAAAATTAGGCAGCAGAAGCTCGCGATGCCTGGTAGCGAGCGCGACACCAAAGTTGTCGCGGGTCTTTTAGTTCATTTTTTTTAAAAAAAAAATACTTATATATATATTTATAAACACACACACACACACACACACACACATTCTCCCTATATATTAATTCAGAACGCGCTGAGCCTACGTGGCTGCTTCTGGTGCTTCGAAATTTTATGTGACAAAATTACATGCTTCGTTATTAGGCTTGGATAAATTTTAATTTAATTCCAAACCAAAAATAATTAGGTTCGAATTACCATAAATATGTTGATTATTTATGGTCATGTTACATGTATTAATTGCATTTAATATAATTTCTTATTATAACTATTGCATTGTATATATATTTTAAAAGTTAATAACTTTTGTATTTTTATCAGTTTTACATATGTAATATATCAAATTAATCTTCTTTTGATAAGCTTCAATTTAACATTCATATTGTATATATAAAAATAATAATTTATATTTATATTTATAACAATAATAAAATTATTTTTAATATTAATTAGAAAAATAAAATTATTTATCAACTAATATATTTATATTTCAAGTAGTTATATGATATAAGTTATAAGAACTAATATAATATAACACATGTAAGTCATAAGTAACACATATCATTCTAAAATATATAGTAATATATATATATATTTTTTTTTTGTAAAAAAGTAAACTAAATTTAATATAGTTTTCTCATTAATTTTATAATTTAATAATAATTTTTTAACAAGCACCCGTGTAATACACGGGTGTTGTACTAGTATATACTTATAACTAAACTCGTTTTATGAAATAATACTTGTTTCATTTTAAAAATAGATAGATAATGAAAATTGTTACACAAGTATATTTTAAATTTTTCTACTAGTATATTTTACATAAAAAATGACTACGATTGTACCTATAACAAGAATAATATCTTTATAATGTATTATATAACGAAGATAGTATCGTTATAGTTGTATTTAATAAAAATATAACCATAACGAATTCGTTATAATTTATGAAATAACGAATGTACATTCGTTATGATTTTCAACATAACGAATGTACTTATTTTGATGGAATGATGTGTTAACGATTGTATCTTCGTTATATATCACATTAGAACTATAGTTTAAACTCGTTATTGTATCGAAATACTTATAACAAAACTCTTTTTGTGAAACAACGACGCTTTTTTGTTTATGGAAATGGATAGGTAATGATGAATCGGTATACTAGCATATTTTAAATTAAAAATGACTAAAATTATATCTATAACGAGAATAATATCTTTATAATGTATTATATAATAAAGATACTATCGTTATAGTTGTATTTAATCCAAATATAACCATAACGAATGTACATTCATTATGTTGAAAATCATAACTCTTTATGGTTATCAACCATCTGGTTCCTTAGCAAAATTGTTATGGTTATTGTGATGGAATGATGTGTTAACGACTGTATCTTGGTTCGATATCATATTATGACGATAGTTTAAACCTGTTATATTGTCAAAATACTCATACCGAAACTCATTGTTTGAAATAATGATACTTGTTTTTTTTTTTTTTTGGAAATGGATACATAATGAAGCATCATTATAATAGTATATTTTACATTAAAAATGACTAAGATTATACTTATAACGAGAGTAATATCTTTATAATATATTATATAATGAAGTTAGTATCGTCATAGTTGTATTTAATCAAAATATAACCATAACGAATGTACATTCGTTATAATTTATGAATTAACGAATGTGCTCTCGTTATGGTTATTTTGATGGAATGATGTGCCAACAATTGTATCTTCGTTATATATCACATTAGAACTATAGTTTAAACTCGTTATAGTGTTGAAATACTTATAACCAAACTCTTTCTAGTGAAATAACGGCACTTTTTTTTGTTTTTGGAAATGGATAGGTAATGACGAATCATTATACTAGCATATTTTACATTAAAAATGATTAAAATTAGACCTATAACGAGTTTAATATATTTATAATGTATTATATGACGAATGCACGGTCGTTTAACGTGCATTTTGGTCGAAAAACAACTATAACGAATGTACATTCGTTATAGTTGTTTTTCGACAAAAACGAGCTTTCTTTATGGTTTTTTTCGATCGAATTACTTGATAACGATTGTATGTTAATGTTATATGTCATTGGAATGATAGTTTGAAGGTGTTACAACGTCGAAACACTCACAACGGAACTCTTTTTTTGAAATAACAATACTTGTTTTTTTTTTTAACTTTTAAAAAACGGAAATATTGAATGTAATAATATTGTAAATTCGCTATTTTAACTTAAACAATGACTAAAATTAGACCTATAACGAGTTTAATATCTTTATAATATATTATATGACGAATGCACGGTCGTAAAACCCGCGTTTTGGTCGAAAAACAACTATAACGAATGTACATTCGTTATAAAGAATGTACATTCGTTATAGTTATTTTTCGACCAAAACGCGCTTTCATTATAGTTTTTTTGATATGATTACTTGATAAAGATTGTATATTGATGAAACATATCATTGGAACGATAGTTTGAAGGTGTTAAAGCGTCGAAACACTCACAACGAAACTCTTTTTTTAAATAACAACTCTTGTTTTTTTTTTCCTCTTTGAATAATGGAAAGATGATGTAAATCTTTGTAAATTCGTTATTTTACATGAAAAAAAGACCAAAATTAGACCTATAACGAGTCTAACATCTTTACAATGTGTTATATGATGAATGCACGATCGTTTAAGGTGGATTTGGTAAAAAAACAACCATAACGATTGTACATTCGTTATACGAATGTACAATCGTTATGGTTGTTTTTCGACAACAAACGCATTTTTTTATGGTTTTTTTCATCGAATTACTTGATAACGATTGTATATTCATGTTACATGTCATTGGAACGATAGTTTGAAGGTGTTGGAGCGTCGAAACACTCATAACGGAACTTGTTTTTAGTTTTTGTTTTTGAAAAATGCCAAGATGATGTAAAACGAAGGAGTTCGATATTGAGATCCCAGAATTAAAGCGAGTAACATTTTATTGATGTTAAACAAAAATATAATAATAAAAAAAAATAAATAAATAAAAAATGAAGGCCCACGATACTTGTTTCTTTTTTGAAATGGATACATAATGAAAGATCGTTATAATAATATATTTTACATTAAAAATGACTTAAATTATACCTATAACGAGAGTAATATATTTATAATATATTATATAACAAAGGTAGAATCGTTATAGTTGTATTTGATCGAAAAATAACCATAACGAATGTATATTTGTTATTTTGAATATCATACGAATGTACTCTCGTTATGGTTATTTTGATGAAATGATGTGTTAAAGATTGTTTCTTGGTTTTATGTCACATTAGGACAATAGTTTAAATCCGTTATAGTGTTGAAATAGTCATAAAGAAACTCATTATTTATTTATATTTATTTCTTTAATTTATTTTTCAACCTATATAATGAGTTAAATAGTATCTATTCGAATATTTCAATATATTATATATTTCCATAATTACCAATTGCTATGATTTAAATTATTATACAATACTATTTTATTAACTTATTTTCATTTATAAAATAATATATAAGAAAAAATATATATTTTTCAAAATTGAATAGCTTTTTAATATACATAGATATTTTTATGGCGAAATTTATAATTCTGAATTACATCCGACCATCAAAATTTATTTTTATTAATATATTATTTAAATTTTAATACTATTATCACTACATATGATATATTCCATGGGGATGTGCCCTATAGTTAAATGGACTCTATTTCAGAAACTTTTATTATTATTTTAAATTTATTATTAAGTTAATATGATTTAAACATAGTTATTCAAATTATTTTATTATAAATTTTATATACTTCTGAATAGTGAATATAATTAATTAAATTAATGCCTACAACTATAAACCATAATATATTTGACCAAATCAATTTTCATAATAATTTTTTTAATTGTGTCAATAAATTACTATTAAATCAATATAAGATCTTATTGAAAATATATCTAATATATTTTTTCCAAAATTTAAATTTAAGTCAATTTGTCAATGAGTGTATAAAAATTAATTACATTTTTCATGCATAAGATTTGCTAATAAATAAATATTAATTGAATATCAAATATAGAAAAAAAAAAATTTCCCGCCCAAAATCATGTCAATTATGGCAATAATGATTGGTCCATTATATAGATATAGATTAGGACGATAGTTTAAACCCGTTATATTGTCGAAATACTCATAATAAAACTTTTTTTTTGAAATAACGATACTTGTTTCTTTTTGGAAATGGATACATAATGAAGAATCGTTATAATAGTATATTTTACATTAAAAATGACTAAAATTATACTTATAACGAGAGTAATATCTTTATGATGTATTATATAACGAAGATAGAATCGTTATAATTGTATTTAGTCAAAATATAACCATAACGAATGTACATTCGTTATTTGTATGAAATAACGAATGTACATACGTTATGGTAAAAATCATAACGCTTGTACTCTTGTTATGCTTATTTTTGTGTATTAATGTGTTAACGATTGTATCTTCGTTATATATCACATTATAACGATAATTAAACTCGATATAGTGTCGAAATACTTCTAAAGAAACTCTTTTTGTGAAATAACCATAGTTGTTTCTTTTTGGAAATGGATAGATAATGAAAAATCATTATAATAGTATATTTTACATAAAAAAATAACTTCAATTATACCAATAACGATAGTATTATCTTTATAAAGTATTACATAATGAAGGTAGTATCGTTATAGTTTTATATAATCAAAATATAACCATAACGAATATACATTCGTTATGATGTATATAGTGCTTGTACATTCGTTATGTTGAGAATCATAATTAATGTACTCTCGTTATGGTTATTTTGAGGGAATTATATGTTAACGATTCTATCTTCGTCATATATCACATTAGAACAATAATTTAAACTCGTTATAGTATCAAAATACTTATAACGAAACTCATTTTGTGAAAAGATACTTGTTTATTTTTAGAAATGGATAGATAATGAAGAATCGTTATAATGATATATCTTTATAATGTATTATATAACGAATGTAGAATCGTTATAGTTGCATTTAATCAAAATATAACTATAACGAATGCACATTCTATGATGTATGAAATAACGAAGGTACATTCATTATCTTGAAAATCATAACGAATGTACTCTCGTTATGGTTATTTAAACACAAGAAATCATATCAATCAAACACATCAAAGTCATAGGCAAAACAAGAGTCTGCCAAATCCAAATGTCTTCCAAAACACAAACCAAATCACAAATCAAATCCACAGTTTAATAGAAGAAAGAAAACTGAAAATTATGAAGTCTGAATAGGCTGGTGCCAAGTCGATTCCAAAAACACAAATCAAATTCACAAAGACCAATGACATTCAGTGGTGGAGGTGGAGGTGAAGGGTGGGTAGGCTGGTGCATGAACTCCAGCGAATGTCCAATTGGTTGAACTTGTCGTCCCATTGATGCCACTGATCAAATTGTTGAGATTCCCAACGGGTCCAACGGTCATCATGTGCCTCCCATCGCTCATTATTGCGCTGGATGTATGTATTTATCTAGGCTTTGTACTCATTATTGGTCATGACTCCTGAGCATGTTGAAGGTATATCGAACACATACTCAATTTTGGTTCCTAAAAGCATTGAAGAAAGACAACAGATGTCATAAAACGATAATTGTGTAGTAGAAAATTCAAACCCAATGGTTGTGTAACAATATTAAGAAATTATAAATTAGTAATATGTTACATCAATCACATGCACATGATTAAGAAATTAAGAAGTACAACGTTTGTTATATTTTGAAATTAAGAAGTATAACATTCGTTACATCAGTCACACACACATTCGTTATGATTTTCAACATAACGAATGTACATTCGTTATTTCATACATCATAACGAATGCACATTCGTTATAGTTATATTTTGATTAAATACAACTATAATAATTCTACCTTCATTATATGATACATTATAAAGATATTGATATCGTAAAATTTATTTTTTAGTCATTTTTAATATAAAATTTACTAGTATAACGATTCTTCATTATTTATCCATTTCCAATAAGAAAACAAGTATCGTTATGTCACAAAAAGAGTTTCGTTATAAGTATTTCGACGCTATAACGAGTTTAAACTATCGTCCTAATGTCATATATAACAAAGAGAATCGTTAACACGTCATTCCATCAAACTAACCATAACGAGAGTACATTCGTTATGATTTTCAACATAATGAATGTACATTCGTTATTTTATGCATCGTTATGATGTACATTCATTATGGTTATATTTCAATTAAGTACAACTATAATGAGTACATTCATTATGGTTGTATTTTGATTAAGTACAACTATAATGATTGTACTTTAGTTATATAATACATTATAAAGATATTACTCTCGTTACAGATATAATTTGTCATTTTTATGTAAAATAAACTATTATAACGATTCTTCATTATCTATCCACTTCTAAAAGGAAACATGTATCGTTATTTCACAAAAAGAGTTTAGTTATAAGTCTTTCGACACTATAACGAGTTTAAACTATCGTCATAATATCATATAAAACGAAGATATAATCGTTAACACGTCATTCCATCAAACTAACCATAACGAGAGTACATTTGTTAAGATTTTCAACATAATGAATGTACCTTCGTTATTTCATACATCATAAAGAATGTACTATCGTTATGGTTATATTTTCATCCCGATCGATTAAATACAACTGTAACGATTCTACCTTCGTTATATAATACATTATAACGACATTACTCTCGTTTTAGTTATAATTTTACTCATTTTTAATCGAATATACTAGTATAATGATTCTTCATTATCTATCAAGTTTTAGAACAAAACAAGATTCGTTATTTCATAAAAATGAGTTTCGTTACAAGTATTTCGATACTATAACGAATTTAAACCATCTTTATAATGTAATATATATCGAATATAAATTCGGTAACATATTATTCCCTCAAAATAACCATAACGAGGGTACATTCTTTAAGGTTTCAAAATAACGAAGGTACCTTCATTATTTCATATATAATAACGAATGTACCTTCATTATGGTTATATTTGATAAAGTACAAGTATAACGATTATACCTTCTTTTGGAATTGGTGCATACCTTAGGCAACCTCTTCACAAACACTGAGTCTTGGAAAATTTATTGTTTTTTTTTTTTTGGTACAATAAAGGAGGCAAAGCCTATGTCCTGACTACATCAACACCCGATGAGGGTGTGACACACCGGCAATATCATGTAGCAACCATAACCCCGCCCCCGGAGGAGGGCTGTCCAATATATGCAAACCGCTTGGTCCTTTTGCCGCCAACGACGCCAAGTAATCCGCTAGAAAATTAGCTTCACGATAGCCATGAGTAAGCGTCACAATCCATTGTCGACGTAGTAAATCCAGAATACATTTCACAAGGCTTCCATGCGGTCCGGTAGTGTCTTCATGTTGGACCATCTCAACAACGCTTTGATTATCCACCTCCACCGTGATTTTTCGCGCTCCAATGTCCTAAGCCAACTGCAATCCCTGAAATAATCCCCATAATTTGGCGCCCGTAATCTTCAAAACCCAGTATTCATTACAAAGCCCCGAACCCAGTTGCCATAATGGTCCCGAACGACCCCACCAGCACTAGCCATCCCCGTCGACAGAATAAAACTACCATCAGTGTTAACTTTGAGCTCCCCCGCGGCCGGAAACGACCACGATATCCACCGGTTTGCACTCGATACCCCCACATTTAACCTGTTGCTAGTCGCCTGAGCACATTGAATCTTCCCCATAAAGGACCGGATCTCGCCCAGCTTGTGGGACAAGGTAGTATCCTCTCCTTCGAACACCCTAAGATTCCGCGACCACCATAATCTCCACACCGTAACACCGAAAGAAGTCGCCCAGTCGTCTGCTTCCGGGACCAAACTGCCAGTTAAATTTTATGAAATCCACATCTGCAGGTCTAATGCAAAGAATCTGCGCCAATGACATAGCGAAACCAGTTCCCTCCAAATCACCTGCGCAGCAGCACAGTCCCGGAGAACGTGCAGAGTTGTTTCGATGGCCACCGAACAAACCGGGCAGCCCGCGTGAGACGCAAGATGTCGTCGATGGCGAGCTTCATTTGTCAATAAAGAACCGCGGGCGACAAGCCAAAGGAAATGGCGCACCCGCTGAGAGCCCATCCATCGCCAAGTTACTCGCCATATTCTGTCAGCACTCCGACCATCCGGCTGAGCTATCGCCGCATAGGCGGACCTCGTCGTGAATTTTCCATCAGCCGACCACCCCCAAAAGAGACCATCTTCTCCATTAGAATCCTGTGGCGGCGGCAAGGCCGAAATCCGCAAGAGACAGGTCGCCGGGAGCTGTCCTTGGAAAATTTGTTGTTTCATTCACTGACAAACATTAAAAAAAAAAAAATCACAAACAATAGCAAAAAATAGCATAAAAAACAGGGCATAAAAAAAAGCATAAAAAAATTTGATTAGAAGAGGGCATAAAAATCACAAAAATTACAAAAAAAAGAGCATTAAAAAAATCACAAACAAAAGCATAAAAAGTCACAAACAGGGCACGCGATCGACGATAAAAATTACAACTTAGGCAACCTCTCTCACACAATTAAATGGAATCTATTTCAAGGAAAATCACAAACAATGGGATCTATTTCAAGGAAAATTACAAACAAAAGCATAAAAAAAATCCATACCTCTGGTTTTGTTTCCAACAAGATGAAAGGGTGCTCGATCGGCGATGACTGCCTGAGAGAGGGCGAGATGAAGACGATGGCGACAAAGAAATTGTGAAAATAGGGCACGCGAGAGAGAGAGGGCGAGCGACTTTTTCAAGAGAGAAAAGAAAGAGGGAGCTTCTTTTTTTC
>CACSLK010030875.1:7397622-7417323 GCA_902706635.1 Striga hermonthica | reverse complement strand
CGACCACAACGCTTACACCGCCTAACCGCAACATCAACTTGTGAAGGAATTCTTTTTTCCCTCCTGCGCCGGGCTGAGGTCGTATATCCGGAGCATGAATGACATCATCATAATATATCGAGGAAGAGGCCACATTATGATCGTAGTTAGGTATAGGGTTAATGGTACCTTGATAAGCTTGCCTATACATCCCAACCCGATAATATGGATCACAAAAATCATAGATGGACATTGACTTACTCTTAACACAAGCACACATGCTTACATGGCATCTTATGAATAGAATATAATTTATATAAACATAATAAAAACCTACTTTATTATGAATAATTAGGAATAAATACTTGATTCTTAAAGTTATCGACTAAGTGTCTCAAACAATAAGTATGATGGCTGCCAGGAATAACCACAGGGATGGCTTTAAGAAGCCCGCTATGTCGGTCCGTAAAAAACGTGAAGCTTCTAGAAACAATAATTAGATAAAAAAAAGTTCACATTTCCCAGCACATATGGTACTAACACTGAGCAAAGTAGGTACTATATATACAAACAGAGGTACACAAATCATGAATAGTGGTACTATGATTATTTTCATCTTATTTTTTTGTTTTATGGTGAATAACACCTAACATGGCCTAGGCCTGGGACCGTTCTGGTTCTTATCTTTTTTTTTTTTCAAGAACCGGAACCGAACCAAAAAACCGATTCGGTTAACACAAAAAAAATTGCAGGAACAAAAAAAGAACCGAACCGTTTTATAACGGTTTAGTTTTTCCAGTTATTTGGGTAACCGAATAACAAAAAATTAACCAACAAAAACCGGTTTTGAGTTAAGAAGCGGTCAAAAAAAATATCATGAAAAACCGAGAACCGAATGCAAAAATGAAGAATCGAATATTAAGTACAAGAACCGGAACCGATTCATACATATAAACATAGAAAACATGAATATTTTCACATATATAATTGGTCCCTCGGTTAATACCAATACTCTTGGAAAGGAACCGGGAACCGGAACCGAAAACATGCAAAAAATAACCGAACCAAAAAAATAGTTTTTTTTTTTAAATAACATGACCGAACCGGTTATTTTCGGCTCGGTTCGGTTCGGTTCTCCGGTTCTCGGGTATAAAATCTCACCCCTAACATAACCTAACAATAGCATAAATTTAGTATACATGAACAAAAAAAAAAGGGATTTTGATCACTTTATTTGTTTTAGGGTAATATAAACAACAATATTCAAAATTCAAATCTTCACAAATTAAACAAAAATATATGAATTAAAGATGATTTTTGGACTCCAAACTTCTCATATAATACATACATTACTTACCACTTCAAGTTTTCGCCAGAAAAAGCTACAAAGTTGCCGGAAAATAGGAATTTTCGGACAGAGAAGTAGGAAATTTTGGCCCGAGAAACAGGAATTTTTGGCCGAAGAAAGCCCCAATGTCGCCGGATTTGTTGCCACCGAAAAAAGCCCTAGGGTCCGGTTCTATTATCCGGCAATATGAAGCTGCCAAAAAAAAAACGTTGGCATGCGATGAAGAAGAAGAAAAAAGCCGGAGAAGAAGAAAAAAACGGGAGAAGAATGTAGGGGGTAAATATAGGTAACACAAAAATAATAAAATAATGTGTCAAAATTGGTAGATAGTGGGATGATGTCACATTTAAATTTTTTTTATGATTTATTTTAATAGGAGGGATTTAAATGGAACTTGAATAAGGGGGTAGGTAGTTAAAAAGAAAGAAATAATGGATAGGGACTGACTTGGAACTTCATTAGGGAGTTGGGGATTTTTAAAGAAGATGCCCATAAAAAAAAGAAGAGAAAAAGAAAAAGAAAAAGAAAAGGATAAAATAGAAAAGGAAATTGTTTTGTGCTTTAAAATTGGACATGAGCTTATTTGCTCTTTAAAATTCGGCCTTTGGATTAAATTTAGGCTCTTAGCTAAATATTGAGTTTTGGGCATTTGGGATTGAATTTGGGCTACAAGTGAATTTTTGGGATCAAAGGAAAGCATAATGGAAATGAGCCCCGCGAAAGCACAACCGAGATATCGAGCCGAAAAGTGGCTGAGATTTGATCAAAAATCCGATTTGTGCCCCTTGTCGATTTCCGAAGAGCGGTAATTATTCTAAGCCGATGATAAAATTCTTTTAAAAATTTTGCTTAGGTTGATTTTTGATAACTCTACTTAAGTGAGAATTTCAAATTATCGACATAATTGATTTAGGACAATTATCTTGATTAAATGTAGGTTCCTGAGGAGTCGAGCCTTCAAATCTACCACTCGATCTTAGCAATTTTTATGTCTTCACTGAACAGGTGGGTTTTATTCTAAAATTTGCTATGCCGTAAATGGTTTATTTGTTGTTGGGTTGGTATGATCAATGCATGTATGTGAATCCGTGTAACCTTCGATGTGAGCTGGATGTCCTTCGAACGGTTGTTCCCGTCCATGTGAGCTGTATGTCCTTCGACGGTGCCCTTGTGAGGCAATCTCCCTAAGCCCTGATATGACCGTACCCTTGTGAGGTACGTAAGTCCCTATGTAAGGCCATGCCGTTGAGAGCTGTATGTCCTTTGGTATGCACTCCCATTGTTGAGAGCAGTTTGTCCTTCAATGGCGAATGATAGATGTGCACATGAGTGAGGTTATTGGTATATTGATTGGAGATGTGACATGTTGAATTGTTTTATGATCATGCTGTGACCATACCCCCTTGTTATATTATGTTGTTATTTACGTGCATAGTGGTGAGCACCTCTGTTTTATTTGTGCTCACTCCCACCTGCTCTTCACGAATGTTGGTTAAGCAGGTGCTGGGTGATGAGGAAAAGACGAGTGGGTCGGTTATTTGATTGTGTTTTAATATGCTTCCGCTTTCGAATAAAGGCATGGTCTTTATGAACCTTGTTTTGGGTTGAGACATGATGAAATGCTTTTGAAACTCATGTTTTGAGATTGTTGGATTTGGAATATTTTGATGAACCTATTTTGGATTGAATATCATGTTGCTTTTGTTTATTCATGCTATTGTGTTTAAGTTGTGTAACATGTGAGTTATGTTGAAAATTGGGTTAATGAAAACCATGTGAAAACTGGGTAATGAATGCCCGTGCGACCAGATATGACTTGGTCGATGTAAATGTTTGAAAAATGCCCATGTTTTGGAAAATGAGTTCGAAAAATTATTTCCTGATTTTTGGGAAGCTCGGGATTTCTTTAAAATCGAAGTGGGGCATTACAGTTTGGTATCAAAGCCAGTCTGCATTTCTGTAGACTGCTCTATGTGTGAATTACATATTTATGTGATTATGTCAATTGTGACCTTGTGTTTGACCACTCGTCTTCGTCACGCCACACTGCTTGAGGTATGTAAGTATCATAGAAAATACTTGTAGTATGGATTGTGTATTCTTGTAGGAATGAAACTGCATGAAATATGACTTGTTGTTAAATTGGAGCTTAGGAATTACCCTCCATATATATGGACTTGAACTATAGAGGTATAGAGTTAAGTTTTGACCTTAGAAGTTCTTTGATGTGATTTTCGATATGATGTGATCGAGTTAAATTATGTCTATAGCAGTGCCCTCGTATTAAGTTCTGTTTCATGTCTTCGAGTGAGAACCATTAGCAAGCCATCTCAAAAGAGAAGGCTTAAGTGAAGGAATCAGACAACCGAAGCAGTCCCAGGTGTGTGGGTTATTCGGAAGTCTGTAACCGTTGTCAATAGGACTATACGATGCGTGTTAGAACCCTAGTCGAATGCGACCGAGAGAAGGGTCGGGGTGTTGTGTCCATGCTATTATTCGACTGCGAGGAGTGGTGGGGAAATTTGATGCGTTTCACTATCGCGACTCTCGAGAGTGGCTAAGCCTCGAGAGAGACGATAGATGTCAATTCTTCTGTAAATTTTCAACGAAAGAATTCAACGTTGTTGTTAGGGTGGATAGGCCGATCCTACACCGTGTGAATATCCTATGCCATGACTGTGAAGTGACACTTCAATCATGAAGGGGACGACAAAAATTTTCTTCCGTATACCAATCGAGAGTAATGCCTACGTGTTTAGGGGTATGAAGGATCTTTTAAGGAGGGTAGTCGAGCCTGGTGTAATCACATTGTGAGGTGCAAAGCTGTCTTCATTCTTGAATTTTTTTTCATAGTAGAAAACTCTCGTTCTTTTATTCTTTTCAGAGTTTCGAGAGTGATCTTTTGTTTTCTTGGACTTTGGCAATCCCTTGAAAACTCTTGTTTTGTTCGTTTGGAGTTTTGAATTCAAGTTTTACAACCTTGTGTATTAATTGAGACGATTACTTTCAGTTTTATGCTCGTCTATTATTATTCTTCGGTTGTAGTTATGTTGTTCCATCTGGGTACTCCATTCATATCTGGATCAATTCGGCATGGTCTTTATCGAAGACGTCCTAGTTTATTTTCGAGACGCGATCGGGACGAATTAACCGACTGACGACGAAGTGTGATCAACCGCTACCAAATACTTAGGACCAGTTCGATCAACGAAAGATGAAGAGGTGTTTCGATGAGACTCCGAAGCGTAAAATTTTTAGTAGTGCAGGATTTGAACTCGTTTAGGACTGCCGGCACGATTTGCTACTGGAGTAAAAGCATTCGTGACGGCCGACACTGTTCGTCGAAAGAGTAAAGCAGGCTAACCATTCTGTTGTTTGGCGTTGACCGCCGAGTTAGGGTTGTTCCTGGCAGTGACGCCAATGCTCGATCCCTTTGGGGAAATTTTTGTTGTCAAACCCAAACCTTTGTAATTTTGAGTCTTGTGTAGAAGCCTTTTTCCTATGTGAATACCTAGGAATTGTGAAACTCAGAAATTTAAATTTTTGGTATGTACTCGAACCGAGCGCCGAACCTGACTGGGTGTAGCCACACGAAGTGGTGGCCGAGCCCTGTTGTAAATATTTTTACGGAGTAGAATCAAAAGTCGAACACTGGGTCGTGTCTCTCGAGGAAGGTTAACCGGATTGCTTTGTACGTTTATTCAAGCACAAAAAGGAAAAATAAAATTCCTAAACATTCTAATTTTGATGAAAGCTTGGTTTTTTATTTATCAACTACTGCAGAGATTTAAATGAACCAATAAAAATAGCAAGCGAAGACGAAGAACAAATAGGATTTATGGAGCTAGGGAGTTGGGGATGTCCGTTTTGGTACGAATTGCAATTAATGGGCAAGCGATTGTTCAGTTTAATGATTCGACTAATTGACACGTTCAAGTACTCATTCTCAATAACTTTTCGTAACAAGAGAACAAACTAGAACGACAAATTATCAATTCATTTAACTCCTAGGCAATACAGTTACGAACAAACCTAGTTCATACGAGCCTATTTCGACCGACTCTTCCCCTTTCAATTCTGAGAGTCGATTAAAGTGGACTAGAGGGTGGTTAACTGACTAATCAAATAGATTCACCAATTTCAAGCACGAATATATCAAATTCAATTGAAACAATTGTAAGTTGAAGTGTCACCCTTCAACAATTATCAATGCTCAAGCCTAGCAGCTGAAAAACCCTTTAAAAAGATCAACTCGTATGAAAAGAACAATCAATGAACACCCACAATCGCAATCGAAATCACAACATCAATCCCCTATCCCTAGCATAAAGATTTAGCTACTCAGAGTCGAATAATCAACAAAAGCATTCACAACCCAAGAAATCATAATTAACGATTAAATTTAAAGAGGTTCTTACGATTGATAAATCCCGAAGTTGAATCCGATAAACAAGATTAATCCCAAAAGCAGTAGCAAAATCTGATATTAAATCCTTGTTCTGCGATCGAAAAGATGGAAGAAAGTTGAAAAAGCGATTAAAAGAATGAAAGGAAGGGTTTCTCTGTTTTCTCGTGTCGAAGAATTATATCATCACAATCTCACGGGCTCATATATATAGCAGGCAGCAGTGCCGCGCCGTGTCGGAGTCTCGCGCCGCGGAGGGAAGGTCTGTCGCGCCATGGTGGAGTGGCGCGCTGCGAAGGGATGGACTGTCGCGCCGTGCTGGGGTCTCGCGCCGCGGAGGGAAGGTCTGTCGCGCCATGCTGGGTGTTGCGCGCGGCGATATCTTGTCCTCTGTCCATGTCGTGGCACCAGTGCGGCGTGGTGGGCAGCTCGCACAACTTTACATTTTTGGCTCGTATGAGTTTGTCAGAACCTAACTCATTCGGTAGCCTGACCCACTTTAATTAGTGTGTTTGCCATAATTGGTTTCGAGTCGAGTCCAAGTGTTCCAAAGTCCACATAACTCCACGAACGACTTAGTTGAATCAAGTTCGACTAAGTATGATTTTTGTGCTTCTTCTAAGGTCAAGATAAGATATTGAGTGTAGTATCTTGACTTGTTGTAGGTGCTTGACGAGCCGAGCTCGCCGCTTACCCCATTATTGTTTGTGCTTTCCTTCGCTTTCGACAAGGTGGGTTTTATTCAAAATTATCTATGCATGAGTGGTAAAATGTTTATTTATGTGGGTATGATCAATGTATGCATGTGAACATGTAACCTTCGATGTGAGTTGTACCGGCCGTCGAACGGTTATCCCCGTAGTTATAGAACATACCCCGCGAGGGTAATCTCCTCTTACCTATCTAAAGCACTAGGTGCTGACAGTTTGTATTACCTGTCTAAAGCACGCGGTGCTGACAGTTGAGCCTCCTACTATTTGGGCATCGATGTAAGGCTCGAGCGAGGGCATTCGATACATGTATCAACAGTAGTCTATTGTTATAGGTGTGCACATGAGATATTTATGTACTTTGGTTAGGAGATAGGATATTTAATGTTGTGTTCATACTGCGACCATGCCATTTAATTTCTCATACTTTATTATTTTTCATGTGCATAGTGGTGAGCACAACGGTTCATCGTGCTCACTCCCACCTGCTCTTCATGGATGCAAGTTAAGCAGGTGCCGACTGACGAGACAAAGATGAGTGGTTTCGGTCTTTGATTGATTTCACTTTGTATATTCCGCATGCTAGTTGACTTGGATTATTTATGCTTATTTATGATTTATGAACTTGGCATTTCGAACTTTAGATTGGGAGATGTTCCATTATGAATAGTAGTGATTTATGAACTTGGGATTTATGAAAATGTTGGATTTATGATGTATGATTTATGCAAGAATGATTTACATGATGAAGATTTATGAATTTATGTTGAGTAGAGCCACCTATTTATGAAAAGAATTTTGAAAAATTAAAGTTGACTTTTTGACTTTCGTTAAATAAAAGTGGGGCGTTGCATGACCAACATCATAACTCATCGAATTCATCAAACAAGTCTTAACTAATCTTGAAACTTCCACAGTCCATACTAAAAAACACATAAAACCTACACTGGACTGGTCCACCACATAAGCATGCAAAAAGTCAACTTTCCCGCACTTAAAATGAGGCAATGTCCTCATTGCTTCAACACATAACTGAGAAGTCAAAGAACAAGACCTAGCAATTTCGCATAATTAACTGTTGTAACCATTTTTGTTGCGATTTTTGTTATTATTTTATCATTCTTTTATTCCCGTTTTAGGTCTTTTAGTTGGTTTTTAATTCGTTTTGTGTTTTATTATGTGTTTTGTTCCATTTTGGTTTTCTTTGTGTTTTTCGTGTGTTTTTCCCGTTTTTTCTTCTTGTTTTTCATGTGCAGGTCGAAGGCACCGTGAGAGAAAGACATGGACATGGAAATCATGGTTATGTAGATGGACGTATTGGCTACATATAGGAAAAACCGGAATGTGATTTCGAGTTCGGTTGAATCTGGACGGAACAAAAGCGCGAAGCCGCGCAAGTTACCGACCCTTTAAAGATTGAAAATTCCACATAATTTGTACTCTGGGCAAAAGTGTGGTTTGAAAGCATCATTGGATAGAGGAGTTCATTAGCGACGCGTAGGAAAAAACGGAACTAAATTCCGAGTTCGGATGAGCTCAAACGAGACGAAAACGTAAAGTTGCGCAAAGCTGCCAATGTCGCGAGTCAAGTCGCGACTCGCGAGAAATGTCGCGACTTACCTGACTTAAAAACTGCTGAAACATCATTTTCTTACCTATTTTCATGGTGGGGGAAGACTTGGGACCGAATTTTCAGCTAAAAACATGACAAAGTTGATGAACAACATGCTCCCACTTACTATCTACCTCTCCCTATATATATCTATCATCCATAAACCCATAAATCATCATTTTTCCACCATCTTTCACCCATGCAAGTTTGAGTAAGAAGAGGGGTTCTTACCCTCTTCATTTTTTCTTTTTCTTTTTATTTTTCTTTTCTTATTGTATGTTGTATTTGGAGAAGCTTGTATATGGATTCGACATTTGAAGATTGTTATGTAAGTTTACTTTCTCTTTAAATTAATTCATGCATAATGGTTAATTTAGGAGAAATATTTTGTTGTGTTGAATTTATTTATATGTAGTTAATCTTTTAGCTAGGGGTAGGGGATAATCATTTCGGTTTAATCTCGTTTATATGCATGATGATAACTCCATCTTGATGAGTTGTTTTAATCATGAATTGATAAATTAAACTTGGTAAATCTTTATAACCTAAGAGTGACACTTAGGTTAATTTTATGATATAATCAAAGAGTGACACTTTGATTTGTGCTTGATATTGATTTGTTAAGTTAAAGTTTGTTAATTTTGTGAATTACAACTTGTAGAACCGAGAGGGGAGGAGTTGTAAAAATAATCGATTTCATAACCGAGAGGGGAGAAATTGATAGAACTTGGCTCATTTAAAATAGACATGTTCGGAGACGTATTGTCTATGCGTTAATTATTTCGTTAATTTGCTCATTTATGTTTTTCCATATATTACGAGAGTTAGTATGGTTGAACCGCTAAATGAGTTGGTTAGTTGAACTACTTAACCGAGTTATTGATTGCCGTTGAATGAGTGTAAAACTGGAAGCGATTTATTCCCGATTCCCTAGCTTCTTTATTATTGTCTCGTTTATATTTTTAGCTAGATTATTATTTTATGTTATTTCTTAGTTGATATTTTAGTTAATTATTATCCAATTCATCTTGATTAGAATGTTTAGGCTTTATTTTCATTTTATATGTTATCAACACCAATATTAAATTCCGAACAGTTTTCCTCGAGAGATCGACCCGGGAAACGAATCATTTAATTCGGTGCTCGGTAAAATAAAATAATTTGTACACAACATTAACCAATACTAGCAGCTAACACAAAACTCAAAATAAAGGACACGAGGAAGAAGCAACTCAAAAAGATAAAAACATAAAAGGTGTGCAAACCGAAAATGCATCGAGTAGAGTAAGCATGCACGTGTAAGTCACTCACCCCCGCTCAACCCCAGAACCTCGATATTTCTCATTCAACTCAATCCTCCTGCTCGAGCTCGAAAACTAGATCCTACTAAGAAGACCACAAATCTCCAAAACTCCAATTATTCAAAGATAAAACTAAAAACATAAAGAAAAATATCTAAGAAAACAATAAATCACTTGGATTGCCTCCCAAGAAGCGCTTGTTTAACGTCATTAGCTTGACGAAACCTGTGAGGAACTCAGCCGGGGTCTAAAAAGAAGTGGTGATCGTGCCACACCTTTGTATTATGTAAAAGTGGTAGCATCGAAAGTGTGGCAAGAAGGCATACACGGTGGATTCGGGTGGCTATGTTCTTAATGAAATAGGTGCGGGCATGAGCAATATCCATGAACTAATAAAGAGCTTTTCCCACTCGAGCTCTGTCGTCAACCTCCGAAAGTATAAGCACAACTGTGGAGCAAGTCGAGCTGAATTGTACCCACTTCGTAACACAATGCAACGGCCTCGAAAACGGATGCTCCAACTCGGAGGTGGGAGGAGGTACATGAGAATTGGTGAATTCTTGATGAAGCCCATGGATCTCCTCCTCTGAAATATCATCAACGTCTTGCTGGAGCACATCATCTTCTTCTTCGGCCTCACACATTTGCTTCATAATACGAGCTTGAGCATCAAGTATAAGGTAGGGATCGTCGACTTGTGCCTCGAGTGAATCGATTCGTGCTGTAGGATTCTCCATTTGTGCGCTCAGTCGAGCACATCTGAGCTCAATCTCCTCATCTCGAGTTGATTGGGCAGACATGCGAGCAAGAATGAGAACGAGTTTTTTATCGTACGTCAAAGTAGCCTCTCGAGGTTCATTCCTATGTGTAGATTCGCCTTGAGCGGTGGGCTCGGGGGAGAAAATGTTAACTCGATCATCGATGGCTTGCATGTGCTCCACAAAGTTCTCGATTCTGGACTCAAGATTGCGCCTACGGGCTGTCAGGGATGTCAAAAGAGCGAGAGCTTGATCAAGCTGGGCATTGTACTCTGAAGAGTCCTCAAGTGACTCATATGACTGCTCGGTAGGCACAGAATCCCATTATGTTCGTAAGGATATGACGAAGTCTGGCCATGGTCCCAAGAATTGTAGTAAGGAGGTGGCTGATTACACATACGGGCACACCAGCTTGTGGTCTTTTCTTCCTGAGCTAACTGGGATGCTGCAACAGCATAAATACGGTCGAGCTTCTCGTTAAACACGTGGGACTCGTAAGACTGCTCGACCGAGAATGGGTTCCAGAACTTCTCGGAAGAGTTTGAATATGACTGGTTGTGATACCCGGCGGAATAGCTCGGCTCGTTAACCCAATATTGAGTCTGAGGTAAGGGGAACACACGATTGAAGTTCATATTTCATGCACACCAAAATAGAGCAACCACATGTAGCCACGAAAAGAAAGAAAAAAGAAAACAAAAACAAAAACGAAGAGAAAAAAAAAGATGCACAAAAGAAAGAATAAAAACACAAAATAAAGAGAAACACGAAAAATAAAATCAACACAAAAACTAAATATCCTACTTGCTTTCCCCGACATTGGTGCCAAATTTGTTGTAGCAAATTCTTTTATTTTACCGAGTACCGAATCAAAAGATTTGTTCCCCCGGTCGATCTCTCAAGGAAGGCGGTTCGGAATCCAAAATCGGTGTCGATCACACACAAAAAGAAAATAACACCTATACACTCTAATCACGATTGATTTATGGAATTAACTAAAATAAGCTAGAACTAGAAAAGCAATTTAAAGAATTAACAATTAAATTCCTAGAGAAAAATAAGAAGTTCTAGGAGTCGGGAAATCTCATCAAGTCCTAAACTATGTAGAATGCTTATTTGTTCGGTTACAAAATTTGACAAGCCTACACGTCTAGAGGGCTATGCTCAATAACTCTTCGTAAAAAAAGCACATACATAAACGATAAACTCATTCAAACAAGAAACACATAGACAATACTTTTACAAACATGTCTACTCTATACGAGCCTAAATCGACCGACGTCTCCCCTCTCGGTTCTATACGTCGATTAACTAGGTTAGAATGGTAATCAATCAACTAACACTATAATTCACACAACTCTCATAGATTGAACAAAACATATTCCCCATAATTCAAAACAAGAATCAAAATCCCTAACCCTAGGTGAATGGATTACCTCATGCTTAGATTCAATTTCATGTTAAACAGAATTAAGAACATAAAACCAATCAACAATAATAAAATAGAATTGAAAAACTTACAATCAGATTAAGAGTTGCAAGATTCCAATCCAAATGTCTTTGTGTCCACCAATCCAAGCATGAGAGAAAAAAAAAGTGGAGAAAATTATCCTAACAATATTGAGTTTTTTGAGAGAAAACTAAAAAGGACGATATTGCGGATTGTTTCCACGAGTCTAAGGATCATTTTGATATATAGTGCTCGAAAAATGGAGCTAAAATGAGTAAAAACGAGAAAAAATAAAAAAAACAAGGTAGACCCAGTCGCGACTCGTGAGTCGACAGGGTCACTGGGGCCGCTGGGCGCTGGGGTAAGTCGCGGGTCGCGGGCACGGTCGCGATTCGTGACCCGGGCTGCACTTGCACCATATTACGTTTTGGCTTCGTTTGAGCTCGTCCGAACTCGGAGTTGAGTTCCGTTTTTCCTATGCGTAGCTAACAAACCCATCTACCAAGTTATGCTACCGAAACCAATTTTTACTGAAGAGAAAGTTTACCGAAGCTCTCGCCTACACACCAAAGACGACAAAACACAAAAAAAAACCAGAAAAACAAACGAAAAACACCGAAAGACTCAAATTGAACGAAAACACATAATAAAATACGAAGCAGACTAAAAGCGAAAGAAACAACCTAAAACGAGAGAAAACTAAAACCAAAACAAGTATGAAAAATGCAACAAAAATGAGACAAACAGTGCTTCGTTGTAATGAGGCGACCTCCTCAGCTTCTTTTCGGTGTACCTTCTTGGTGATTTGTCGACGTAGAAATTCAGTCTTGTTACCCAACCGGTTGAACACTGATCGGGTGTTTGAACTTATGTTGGCCTGACTTTCACCCATACATTCTCGATCTTTAAAACGATAGGCAGTCAGGGTTTTGTTCTTCTTTACCCTTGTCCCATTTAATGTGATGCTCTCGAGATTGGACTTCGTGAGCCTGGGAAACATGGTATTGATAAGAATATTTGTGAGTAGTATTATGATAAGGGTTAATAGGGTGGTTGTTGTGAAGCACTTTGGAGAAGAGCAAGTAAGAACAAATGTTGAATTTCAAAAAATATATACACCATATTGGTGTGGGGGAGAATCATCATTATGTTGGCTAGAAACATGGTTTGATTTGGACATGACTGGATCTATTTTTACGCGAGATTCACCAAAATTTCTAATCGGGCCAATTTGTTGACGATCACCAACTATATTAGTTAAGGATCTAGGAACACATTACATGTGATTTATAGCATGGATTTATGCTAATATCGTGTAAATTTATTTAAAAGTGGAAAAAAAAACAATAATAATAATAAAAAAAAACGCACGATTTGTCGATCCCTTGGTGGATCGATAATGGACATTTGCTTTAAAGTATGTTGTTTTTTAGTGTGGTAGATTGTTGGTGTGGTTGTTTTTGTGTATGAGGTACTAAGTGCCTCACTTATATGTGGAAAAAGTAAAATACAGTGATGGCGGTGTGGCACCTTAGGGTGCTAGGTGGTAGACACGTGCTATGGAAAATCCAAGTTTTGAGAATGTGACATGTATTTCGTCTTTTCATGACGGGAACGACAGGGTGGTCGCTTTATCATAAATTCCACTGTAATAGGATGTTCATACACTGCAGAGAGATCGACATTGGTCTGCCGATGGATCAACAATTTATCTTAGACAGGGCATCGACACGAAAGTGCAGCCTTTTGGGTCGATCTTGCTTATCTTATGGGTTTAGTAGTATTTGGGCCATAATTCTTGCTTATTTTTTATGGGCTTGATTTCCGAAAATGCACATAACATTATATACCCAAAACCAAAAGAAAGTAGTTTTATCGGCCCTCTTTCAATTATAACAAAATTTCAGAAAATATTTTAAAATAAAATATGCAATTAAATATTATATAGTGATAAAATATAATTACAATTATATCCCTGTAAAAGAAAATATAAACAGCTACAAGACTTAGCATGTTTATCCCACGATTCGAAGTAAAGGTCTAATTTAAATGGTTCGGAAAATGGAGCATCTAACTTTGTTTCCTTTGTTTTTTGTTTCGTGCTAAACGAGTCATCTTTAGGTCTTTTTGGAAGAAATTTAATGGGTATTATATTCATAACTATTAGGCGGAATTGAATAAACCCTAAGCATGTTATTCTATTAATTCATAGAACATGGATCTTTGCATAAATTATATTGCACATAGAAACTTACAAGAATCCAGCTATAGTCCGTCCCTGTTAATCTATGATGTTGAGATACGATCATCTTTCTCCATTCTCCAATCCTTTCTCTCTAATCTCCAATGATGGATTTGTCTTTGCCTATGAATTGTTTCTCTCTCCCGCGTCTCTCGTCTTTCCATAAAGCCCATGATGTTGAGAACTCTATTTTCGTATGAGATGGTAGAGAGGGGCATGTAGTAGTATATATAGGAGGAGACCTACAATCCTAATCATACTAACATTCCCCATGTTCTAACCTAACTTATTGTCCAAGTGAAACATCACAAATTGGACTCTTTAATATTAGAACATAAATAATCCATTAAATACATATTCTCCTTAATTAAGTTTCACTATTAATTCAATTAGATCCAACTAATTATATGGTCCACAATAATAGAATAATATAAAATATTATTACAGTCTCCCACTTGGACCATATAGTGTCGAAACCCAAAGAACTACTTTAAGCGCGCACCTTTCATCAAACTTATGATTGAATACATATATCTATAAGTTTAAAATCAAAATAGAAATTAACCGAGTCATGGCGGTCACAAGTCTTCGAGCGACATGATCCCTTCCATGTACCACAAATCGTTTCTAATTCAACTTTACTTTAATATGGAATAAACCTTTCGTACCATATCCATAAGGCATCCAACTTTAATGTATATACTATAAAATCAAATATCCATAATGATGGTATTATATGTGAAGAATCAAACATCTTTAATTGAATTCAATAAATGTCAAAACCATTAATGTGAGCAATTTCATTCAGTATCAGTCACTCCAACAAGGCCCCATTCGTTATACCCAATTTTCTTTATATGCCTTGCAAAGGCTATAGGCAATAACTCTTTAATGGATCCACTTTCATGCAATTAGTACTAAAATGCTCAAATGACATTTTAATTCTTCACTTATATTTTAAGACCAAGTATTTCAATTTTATGTGATTCACACCCTTTGAATACTTGTCATTCCTTGAAATATTATTGATACAAAACCACAATAATTCTTAGCGGCTTGGACAAGATGTCGACATTTTCAAGTCCTAAGATAAAGCATTGTAGCCCTAAATATTGACTTGTAGCCTCAAAGCATACCACAAACTCAAACTTAATCGTGGAAGTCGCGATGATGGACTTTGTTCCACTTTTCCATAATCTTGCTCCTTTAGACATTATGAGCAAAAGTCTGAATCCGAGTATCCAAATAATTTGGATCTTCTTTAAGTTAGCATGTGTTCTTTAATGCCTTGTAAATATCTTAGAAATTTTATTGCAGCATTTAAATAATCATTTAGGGTTTACTTTTATATATTTGTTCAATGTACCCACAACAAATATGTTATCAAACCTAATACAGGTTCTTCTCAGTTATAAAGTCCTAATCATTAATATCTAAAGAATTTTCTCCATCACTTTTTATTCCATTTCACCTTTTGGACATTTATTTAGAATAAATTTGTCCCTTTTATGAATTGGAATTATACGAAAAAACCATCCATTCTTTATTTCCAAAATTCTCAAATTATAACTTTTATGGGATAATATTTGGGTAAATTGCACCAAACCCCCTGTATTATACGAAATCTGCGCGTTATCCCCCTGTATTTTAAAAAGTGCGCCATACCCCCTTGTATGATACTTTTGATTGCGCACGCTTTCCCCGCCTCGTTTCCGTGTTAACTCTGTTAATTTTTTGCTTAACTTTCCGTTATGCCCTCAGAAACAAACAATTATAGTCAGTCTAAAAAATTTTCTCTCTCTCTTCAAAACGAAATTACACTCAGAAAAATTATGCCGGCGGCGTGGTTTTTCCGACACTCCTCGTAAGTCACCACCTTGTCCTTAGACAACTTCCTCTCCTTCTGTAGATTCATTTTTTTCTTCTTCTCCTCCCCAAATTGAGCACCAGAAAAGGAAAAGCCCTTTGCTCGCAACTATATATATACACACAAAATTGGTTGGCTGGATCTGGACTAGATGGGTCCGATTTTAGGGTTTATGATCCATTTGGGGGTAAAATTCGTATTGGGTATGAGGTGGCGAGGGGGGCATTATTTTGGAGCGATTTAATTGTCTGTGTATTAGGCTCGGCTGGCAGTGTAGGCGCCGCCGCCATCACTGCCGCCGCCTCCGATTGTAGGCTTTGCTGTTGGGTTCCAATAATGGCTGCTTAAAAACCTGCCGAAAATTATTATGATTCTCTCTTGTCATTTCACGGCATTTTTTGGTGTGAATTTAATGCCGTCGCGTGAAGAAAAAATTGGAAGAACTTGGAGATTGAAGAACCCTCAGCCCAGGAAAGAGGAGTTCAAAATAATTCAGGTATTAAGGGGCAAAATAGTCATTTCCCTGAGTTTATGGCAAAAAAATGGAGAAAAAAGCCGCACCACACGCGCGTGAAATGCACATACGTCAAGTTAGACGGTTTAGAGGATAACGCGCAATCAAAAGTGTAATACAAGGGGGTATGGCGCAATTTTTAAAATACACGGGGATAACGCGCAGATTTCGTATAATACAGGGGGGTTTGGCGCAATTTACCCGATAATATTTTAGTCCTTGTGAGCTATTCCAAAATATTATTATTCCATTTACCAAGGACGTTATATCCATATCCTTTATTTCATAATTCGCAGAGAGATAATACTTTACTTCTTGCAACATGTCCACATTATTAGCAACTATAAATATGACATCGACATACGAAACTAAAATAACAAATCTACTCCCACTGACCTTAATGTAGATACACCGATCTACGGTATTCTATACAAAACCATAAGCAGTGATGATATCATTAAACTTAAGATACCATTGACGAGAGACTTGTTTTAGTCCATATATCGATCTATTCAACTTACACACTCACGTTTCATTTCTTATGGTCTCAAAACTTTTAAATAGTTCATGTAGATCTCCTTTTAAGTTTATCATTTAGAAGGTGATCTTTATGTCCATTTGGTAAAGCTCAAACTCATACATAGCCACTATTACCATTACAATTCTCAAGGAATCTTTCTTGAAACGAGATAGAATATTTCTTGTAGTCAATGCCTTTCTTTTGGGTGTAACCTTTAAAAATAAGTCTAACCTTTTATATCTTTCAATATTACCTTTAGAGCCATGTTTGGTTTCGAAAAACCCATTTATACACAACTCTTTTAGACCCTTCAGGTAATTCTACTAAATTCCAAACTTTATTGTCATCCATTGACTGTAATTATTCTTTCATGGCATTGATAAACTTTTCCAGAATTTTAACTTGTAATGGCTTGTCATTCATCAACCATAGGTTGTTCTATAATTTCTTGATTGTTCGTAACCGATTCATTATCAAGTGAGTTTGGATTATTTTGTTATTCATCTAGTTACAGGACAGTAATGTAACTAGAATAATAACAACCATTAATGGACTCTCTGGTTTGGACTGTTCAACCTGAGTTTCTTTGACATCCTAACTTTGCGGTTCCAAACTCCCACTGATTTGATCATTTTAATGAATCGAGCTTTTCCGCAATCAACTATTCTCGTACTATGGTTAGGGCCATAAAACTTATATCCTTTAGAACTTTTCGAATAGCCAATGCATAGCCACTGACTGTCCTAGGATTAAGTTTCTTTTCATGTGGATTATATACTTCTACTTCTGCTTGACACCCCCAAACATGAAGATGCCTTAAACTAGGTTTCCTAACCTTTTATAGTTCATAAGGTATTTTAGGAACTACTTTAATAAAAACTCAATTTACCCAATATGCAGAAATCTTTATCACATGAATCCACATAGAAAACGTTAGTGTTGAATTACTCAACATACTCCTAACCATATCCTTTTAAGTACAATTTATCCTCTCAGCAACACCTTTACGTTGGGAAGTCTTAATTATAGTGTATTGCACACAAATTTTTCAAATCTCAAGAAACTTTACAAATGGACTAGGATATTATCCTCTTTTATTGAACTTACAATAATATTCACCAATCTAGTGAGATCTCACAACTTTTACTTATTTATCTAAATACATTTCTATCTCATCATTGTATATCTTTGGATAGTCCAATGATTGAGTCATTCCATGTAGTAGATAAATATAACCATAACGTGAAAAATCATTTATAATGGTGATTAAATACTTACATCACCCCATGAAGGGACGTTGAATAGACCACAAAAATTAGTGTAAATAAGGTATATGATTTTAGTGCTTCTCTTGGCAGATCTCTTTAATGTATATCTAGTTTGCTTTTTTTTAATTCATTCCATACATACATCTTGATCACTAAAATCCAAATGAGAAATGGTTTCATTATTCACCATTCTCAAAACTTTTATTCGGATATGTGACCATAATCTTTTAATGCCATAAGAGAGTATAGTATTCATTACGTGCACTACGTTTAACCCAAAATAAATATGAGATACATAAGTAGTTGCACAGAATCAAGTCACCTATTATTGGGAATCTTTAATAAATTTGATTCACAACATACAAAAATTTATGCATGTTTTTTCTTTTCGAATCAAGATTTTATTTCGGACAATCTTTTATGAGGTGGCCTAACTTTTTACAGGAATAACACCTCATTTCCTTAATGATTAGACCTGCAAAAACTTTATGTAAGCCAGTCTCCTTTTATTTGCCTTTATTTCTCATTTTATCTTACTTTTATTGGCTCCCACATGAGATATAAAGTGAATCGACTCTTCTTCATCTAATTTATTCTCACCTCTTCTGCACCAGTATAGCCTTAATTTTCTTATAATCCTTTTTATCTTTAATGGTGTTATAGTTCACCTAGGATTTGCCAAACTCGACAGGTAGGGAGTTCATGATGAATAAAACCATAAATGAGTCTATCACATTCATTCTCATGTTTGCAAGTTTAGCTTATATGTTGAACATGTGGATCACGAGATCATGGATGGAGCGGAATTAGTTGAACTTTTATAGTGGTGAGTTCGATCATGAAACTTTCCACAATAACTTTTCCGCAATTTTAAATGGAGATAGTTCCTTGATTTTTTAATTAGGAATTCTTCTGCGTTAGCAGCTTTAATGTTATCCGCCATAATTAATTTCATAAAATTCAAGCACAACCTATTTGATCGCTCACATACCCTACGAAGAGTTACCTCTACTTCGAAGCTCTCATCAATAATGGTTGCGGGTGCTTCATCAGTAATTAGAGTATATCCAAATTTAGTGCATTTAATTGAAAATGGATATCCTCAGACCATTCATTGAAGTTCAGCCCGTTGAATTTTTCAATAATAATACTTGACGAAAAAATTAAATTTAAACACTGCAAACTTTAATACATGCTATTTAATTAATCTTTGAGAGAAAATTAATGGATTCAAAAATCTTTTAAATTATATATTAAAATATACCTTTGGGCAAATACTTAAATATATAATATACTTGATTGATGCTTAAGAGGAAAGATCTTTGACAAAAATTATAGGGTCTTGTGATTAATTAGTAATTATCTTTGGACAAACACACTGATTAACCTAACTTTAATTATAATTTCTCTTTTATATATTAATCCTTGATAAAGATTATACAAACTAATTGAGTCAACTAGCGGCTATCTTTGGACAAACACTCTAATTAACATCACTTTAAGTATAACTTCTCTTTTAAATATTAATCATTGATAGAAATTATATAATTCTGATCAATTAGTGGTTATCTTTGGACAAACGCACTAATTGACCTAACTCTAATTATAATTTCTCTTTTAGTTGTCATAAACTATAAACCCATGACCCACCTTTGGGTGTCCTCCTAGTTTATAATCCATGACATCAATTATTCAAATATATAATTTGAAAGACATTAATAAGGCAT
>CACSLK010030875.1:7385462-7397590 GCA_902706635.1 Striga hermonthica | reverse complement strand
CTACTCCATAAATTAAACTAGGCCACTTTGGTGACTAACAAGTTTCCTTACATAGATAATATAATTAGAAATATTTTATTTTATTTGATTTGTATATTATAAGATTATCAACACTATAACAAATGTTGATTCACAAATCAATTAACTTTAATTAGTTTAAGAATCCAATTAAAACTACAATTATTTCAAGCCTGGCGAATATTTCCCAACATACACCAATAAATATTGATAAACCAATAAATAATACTTTCAGTAATGTATGCTGGACAATTGGATTCTTCACATGCAATTTATCAAACTTTCAGTAAATAATCCAAAACCAATTGCTGGCCACTTGTAAAACATTTTCAATACAATTAAATCACCAACAGAGACTTGAGGCAATTTAAAAAACATGTTCATTTCAATTAAATCATGGAAGCATGCATACAAACTAAGTTATGATAGGTATTTTAATTCATTCGAGTTATTGAACAATGAAAAGAATCTTATTATCCAGTAACCTTTTGATGGTTACGGGCCTTACGGCAATTAAGGAGGCAAATATCAATAAAAACCTGTACGCATAATTGGCAGAAGCACCACAATAATATGCACACAGTTCCAAGAACGCAATTTAATCAAAGCAGAAATTGGGTGCTCAAATAATTTCCCATACTCGTGTATATGTAATCGTCATTCGAGCGGCAAAATTAATTCATATCACATGACGAGATTAAACTGGTGATTGGCAACTTCATCATATGCATAAACACATGCTCGGATACCACATGTAAGAAATTTAATGGGTATTATATTCATAACTATTAGGCGGAATTGAATAAACTTAAGCATGTAATTCTATTAATTCATAGAACATGGATCTTTGCATAAATTAAATTGCACATAAAAACTTACAAGAATCCAGCTATAGTCCTTCCCTATTCATTTATGATGTACTTACAAGAATCCAACTATAGTCCTTCCCTGTTCATCTATGATGTTGAGCTACGATCATCTTTCTCCAATCTCTAATCCTTTCTCTCTAATCTCCAATGATAGATTTGTCTTTGCCTATGAATTGTTTCTCTCTCCCGCGTCTCCCGTCTTTTTCCTATGAATTGTTTCTCTCTCCCGCGTCTCCCGTCTTTCCATAAAGCCCTTGATGTTGAGAACTCTATTTTCGTATGAGATGGGAGAGAGGAGCATGTAGTAGTATATATAGGAGGAGACCTACAATCCTAATCATACTAACATTCCCCATGTTCTAACCTAACTTATTGTCCAAGTCAAACATCACAAATTAGACTCTTTAATATTAGAACATAAATAATCCATTAAATACATATTCTACTTAATTAAGTTTGACTATTAATTCAATTAGGTCAAACTAATTATATGGTCCACAATAATAGAATAATATAAAATATTATTACACTTTTGCCTCATTTAGCATGCATATTTATTGTTAAAATAACAGTACTTAAAAACAACATTTTTTAAGAAAAAAAAAAAAAAAAAAAAAAAGAAAAACCACTTATGAAAGAACTTTATTTGGAAATACGAAATACAAGAACTTATAAAAGCCAACAACGGCTTGCAATTATTTGGATGTATCTTAAACATATATATAATTACAACTTGTTAAGGTTTTCTCTCATCTTATGAGATGGAGGTTTTTTCCAGGGTTGGCAGTACCAATTGTTGTCGACCTGCAGCAAGCAGGGTCCACTGGCCACGATGGACCACAAGCAGTAACCATGGCATTTAGATCCCAACCTGGTGTTGAAAACACCGTAGTTCCCAGAGCCGTGCGAGGTGGTGAAATCGCACATGAATTTGGTGGTTGACCAAATATTTACGCGGAAGTGAAAAGTGAAATTTGCACCATAGGGGAGGACGTGCACGCCCAGTTCGTCCTCCGAGGAGTAAGCATGGACAGTCACATATTCGCCTGGGATGTCATTCTTCAGCACTACTGTTTCCTTCTCGTTGATTGCTTGGGATGGAGTTAGTTTCGTGACCAGCCCCAACACAACAACTACTGTTGTCAACAGTACCATATTCATTTCAGTGATTTTTTTTTGTTGTTGAAATTGTGTACTGAGTTTTTTGTGTTTTATTTATAAGTGAATGAGAATGAAACAATATTATTATTAGCCCAAATTAATGTAATTTGATATCAAGTTACGCAAATTTCTTTATTTTCTTTTTCTTTTTCAGTGGTAGCTTCAATTTACTATAATCATATTTTTTTTCAATACTATGTCACGGTGAAAGAAGGAAACATATATTTATATTTATTATATTATAACTATTTTTAAAAATGTGGTTTTTGATTAAACTTTCAGTTTTATGTAAGCTGGTGTTTTTGTGTATTTAATTTGGATGTTTTCAGATTTTAAAAATCTTTAGTTATTTATTTAAGATATCAAAAAGTCATAACAAATCACAAGATATTTAACATATTTACAATTGAGATTGGTTTTTTTTTTTTTTTTTTTTTTTTTTTTTTTTTTTTTTTTTTTTTTTTAAGATTTGCTAGATTTCATAAACAACAACCTAATACGAAATCTCACAACAAATCACACCCAAAACTTATGATTTCCAAATATTTCTTTTAAATCTCCAAATCTTAAAAAGCATTAAATTTAAAAATGTCTGTTAAAATTCTAAACGAATACACACTCTTCAACGTTTTAAAATTAGTTGAAAAAATTACCAGGACAAATTTCTAATTTTGAGAGCGTACGGGCTTCCCCTCGGATGACGTATAATCAAATTTGATGACCTTAGGAGAAAAGGATACCGTCTATTAATTTCGTTCGTCATGAATTTAGTTTTGACTTATGGAAATTAATGGATTCTTGAAAAGCCCTTCTCTGGCGAATGTTGAGTTTTGTAGGGTTACCCTCGTATCATGCATTACTCACGGTGTTTTGAGATGTCAGTGAATCTAACATAATATTGTTTTGAGGATGTCAATATTAACAGTTAAACTCGTAGTGTTTAATCTTTAAAATTATTTTCATGATTCTCGGGCTATATTCATCATGTCGTTCACTTCGTTATCTGTCATTCTAAAAGAAAACCAGCTTACTTGTAGTGCCCCGTTCGACCATTGGATTTTTCCAGATTTATTTAATTACTGGCATTTTATTTTTATTATTTTATGCCTTGATTATGGCATATTATTATATTATTAATTGAATAATATAATTATATATACTCGTTGGATTTTATTTATCATTCGCTAGTCGAATTTTCGGTTTAATCGTGTGAACTGATTTCGAATCGTTTCGACCTGTTTTAGAGGAATGTTCGCCCGAACCTATTTCTAAACTCGTGTCTTCGAACTTGGCCATGTCGAACCTTTTTCTCAACCCATGTTGGTCAAAACCGGCCCCAACATGGCCATTCTTGCATTGGTGACATTTTATTTTTATTCAAACACCATGAGTAGAATTGTAAAGCTCCAATCTGACTCCCAACCTCACTTAGGCTCGGTCATATTTGCCTTAAATTAAGTCATCTTGATCCTTATTTTTGGTAAGATGATATCTCTTAATCCCAATTGATTTTCCTCTTTAAAACCCCTATTACTACTCGGGCTCTCATTATTGCGCCTAAAGAAAACCCTTATCCCTTCACTTTTACCCTCACGCAAGACACTCTCTCCCTCCCTTCTCTTATTCACGCTGCAAAACTAGAGGACTTGAGAGAAATCACAAAGAATCGCCCCTCACCAACACCAAAATTTTATCGCTGCTGCCTTCCATATCGCACGAGCGAGCTCCGCCGGCTATCCCCCTCCTCGCGCACGAATCCTGCGCGACCACTGAAGGCAGCGACTGATCCTCGACCAGGCCAGCCACGATTGGCACATCCACGACCAGCAGGACTCCAGCTCACGATCAACGGAGACCACAGGTGAGCCGAGCACAGCTATGGAGCCATGCACGCCCTTTTGCCCCGTTCGATCTCCCTTTGATTCACCTTGTGTTGATTTACTTTAGTGGATGATGGCTATACCCTCTGATTTTATGTGATTGGTATAGATTGGTATGGATCCTTGGTGATTTAATTTATTTTGCCTTGGATTCACTTGATTATATGTAGATCCATGTGATTTAATGAGAAATCCTATTAGATCTTGATAAAATCACGAAACGCTATTGAATCTGGAACATTTGAGTGTCCTTGGCCTTATGGTGAAGGTCTGGGACAATTTTATTGCAAATTGTGGCGTTTATGAATTTTTAAAGTCGAACTAGCCTCTGAAAATTGGAAAAATTATACTACCTCCTATTTTTAATATATGTCGTTTTGAGAAGTTGCACACTAATTAAGAATATTTTTTTTGTTAATAATAATCTTATTTAATGAAGATAGAGATGAATGTTTTGAGAAAAAGTGAAGAGTGAATATGAAAAGACGTAGGGGTCGTTTACTTTGTAGGATAGGGACAAGATAAGACAATTAGTCCCTGTTATCCTACATTTGCTTGCGCGGATTGGGGCGGGATTTTAGTGACATGGCGCCAATGTGGCAAGTGTGGATCCGCCACTTTCAGATTAAAAAATCCGGCCCCTCACGCGTGATAAATTAGTCTCGATTTTATCTTGCCTTTTCTACCCTCAAAAAGTGATGCCAAAATACCAGAATACCCTTTCATTTGCCTCAATTTACATTTTCATACCATTTTAAAGGAAAAAAGTCGGCCACTAATATTTTGCCCTAGTTTCCGCAGATATCTTGTGACGCCATTGTTGAGAAGGTTAGTGCTTCGTGTTCTCCGTCAGGCTTAAAGGTGAGCTTCACATTCGCCATTTTAACCTACTCCATTTCAATTTTTGTTAATTAATATCTGTTCTTCGGACGATTCGTGTCACAAATTTTCAAATCGAGCATTTTGCCCTAATTTCTGCAGATAAGACCACGACATTTCGTGAAGCTGTAAGATTCAGATTCTCCGTCGTGATGGGACTAAGGGTTAGCTTGAAATCGATATATTAACCTTCTTCATTTCAATTTTGCCCTACTTTTGTCCTTAATAATTCCGGCCCTCTGACTCGAATTTTGTTTATATATTTTTATTTTGTTCCAACCCCAGTCCCCAATCTCTCCCCGGTCTTCTCCGTGCCAGGTGAAGGTAAAGAGCTTCTTAGCATTTTGTTGTTGTTTTGCCACGGTTTTAATATTATGTTCACGACTCTGTTAATTGAGTTTACATGCTGAATTTTATGGTTTATAAGGCTTAAATTTTAGAGTACAATGGTGATAACCAAATTTATGTGTTAGTAGCTTTGTTTAAAAGAAAGAATGTTTTGTGCTTTTTTGCCTTCCTTGAATTGATGATTGCTGAGACTCGTTTATTAAGTTTTAAAAGATACAAGCTTGTGTAGTTTTTTGCCTTTTTCTTTTGTGCTTCCTTATGTGCATGCTTGGTAAGAGTTAATAACAGTTTTGAAATGAAGAGCATGTGTAGTACCAAGGTTGGGCTGGTTTTGGTTTGAGGTATGTGAATTGTTCTAAGCCATGTTTTGTGTAGTTATACCTTATGTGCTTCCTTATTGTTCTCTTCTTTGATGCTATCTGAAGCAGCTTATGTCTTTAATTTTAATATCCTGTGTCCAGAAGTAATACAATTAAGTGCTCCAGGTTTGTACTAATCATGATAGCTGAATCTATTAATTGCTTTGTTTCTGCTTATACAAAGTTGTTTGAATCCCTTGTCCATGAGAGGTAATTGGAAGAGAAGCATGTACATTCTTAGAAACATAATGGTCATAGATTACCTTCTAAAAATGTTAGGTTGATTATGTTCATTTAAATAAGAGTACATTAACAACTTATTGTGTCAAGAAGAATTGGAGTTATTTTTTATTTTATATTGATTGGTGACTTTCATGTATCTCAGCCCATTTTAGTGGTCTGTTAACTTGTTTTGTGGTTAATTATGACTTGTTTTGTGGACTGTTAAACTCATTGCTATGATTTTCTGCCGAATTGTGTGGTTTGATGTTGAGAATGTGCTCAGAAGTTAGAGTTATGGACCCTAAATTACTTGTGAACATGCTGAGTTTGGTTACAGTTCAAGATAAAACCAAAAAAGGAAACTTTTGTGTGGTTTTAGTTTGATTTTATTGTGAACTTACTCAAGCTGGTTGAGTGTGGTAAGGTGCTGCATGTTTTTCCAGAGTTATTGGGTCTATGTTTCAGTTTAGAAGCATGATTGAAGTTGTAAGTTTTAAATAGAGTTGAAGAGCAAAGTGTAGCATTTTCTTTTCAGTGCTTTGTTTTTTGCCTTTTTCTTTTGTGCTTCCTTATGTGGATGCTTCCTTATGTGGATGCTTGGTATGTGAATTGTTCTAAGCCATGTTTTGTGTAGTTATACCTTATGTGCTTCCTTATTGTTCTCTTCTTTGATTCTATCTAAAGCAGCTTATGTCTTTAATTTTAATATCCTGTGTCCAGAAGTAATACAATTAAGTGCTCCAGGTTTGTACTAATCATGGTAGCTGAATCTATTAATTGCTTTGTTTCTGCTTGTACAAAGTTGTTTGAATCCCTTGTCCATGAGAGGTAATTGGAAGAAAAGCATGTACATTCTTAGAAACATAATGGTCATAGATTACCTTCTAAAAATGTTAGGTTGATTATGTTCATTTAAATAAGAGTACATTAACAACTTTTTGTGTCAAGAAGAATTGGAGTTATTTTTTATTGGGTTAATTGCTAAATAAATCTTAACCTTTTTGCGTCTGGCAATTTTATCCCAATCTTTGGGTAATTACAATATAATCTCGACCTCAATTTACTTATTGCAAGTCGAACCTAAAACTGATTGGACCTTCAAAAAACTGGTCGATTTGAAGACGGTTCGAATAGATCGGAGCTCATATTTACCGATTCACTCCAGATCTAGGAGGATACTCATCACCGGTAGCTTACATTGACGCGGAATTTTTGGCTTTGTACGTGGATATACGTTGAATATGTGGAAATTGTCAACGTGCTACGTGGATGACATAAAAACTCGTGTCAATACAAGACTTGGACACAAAAGCGATCCACAAATCCCTAAAATCAATCACTCTGTACCCAAATTTGCAATAAGTAAATTGAAGTCGAGATTATATTGCAATTACCCAAAGATAGGGATAAAATTGCCAAACGCAAAAAGGTTAAGATTTATTTAGCAATTAACACTTTTTTATTTTATATTGATTGGTGACATTCATGTATTTCAGCCCATTTCATTGGTCTGTTAACTTGTTTTGTGGTTAATTATGCCTTATTTTGTGGACTGTTAAACTCATTGCTATATTTTTCTGCCGAATTGTGTGGTTTGATGTTGAGAATGTGCTCAGAAGTTAGATTTATGGACCCTAAATTACTTGTATGGATTGCTTCGGTTTAGGGGCCTTCGAACTGCTACCCATATAAAAGGCCAGACGCGGTGGTTGTTTCTTACGGGGGATGTCCGTTCGAACAGGGTAGGGACTAACCTACTCGGTGGCACACGCTTTGGAGTGTAGTCCTCAACATTTATAACTTCAACATCTTTGCCACCTTTCTTACTTTTTTGCCTTTTGTCTTCGGTGTCGCTGTCAGAAATATAACACCACTCGAATGGAGATATGTACGGTGGCTCCACGTGAAACAACTCGACAATGTTGTTATGCTGTGGATCACTTTCTGTCATGTACCCGATGACAAAATCATCCCACTATGTGAAAAAATAAAAAAAAAATAATTTAGTTTGTACATATTTCGTTCGTTGGTGTAAGAAAGGAAATGTAAATCATTGAGAAAACTCACATTAAACAACTGATACCAAGTTTTGTCCGAAGCATGGTACTTGTTCTACTCGACGTCGTATTGAACACCATCCTTGTCTTTCAACGCTGTGAAGATATCATGTCGTTTGGCCAAAACTCCAACGCGGGTACCGATGTACTCTACCGTGAAACTATTGGAAAACCACGCATTGAATGCGTTCGTAGCACCAAGTATGGACTCACTATTATCTGCAAAAGGAACAAATATACCACTTAACTTATTTTCAAGTAAATATTCGATTAGAAACTCATCAAACTTTGGTGTCCAATGTAGGCCGTAAAGATAGTCGGCCTGCACTACACCAAAATCAGGAGCCATCGAACTTTAGTAACAATAGCAGATATTTGTGGTTTACTTCCTTTTTTGCGTCTGTGGATTTCTTTGTTGTGAAGTGTGTGGTTTAAATAGGGAGGTATCAACGTTCGGTATGAGTAATGACGCACATGGCAAAGTAAGTGATTTCTAATCAATTCAGACGTGCAGTGAGTGGTCATATCATGTCACCGTCGTGAAACGCTTGGTCATATCATGTAAGTGAATTCTAATCAGTTCAGCTTTGCAACAAAAAGGCTGATACCTACTTGTACACCTGCAGCAATTGGTCATATCATGCCATATAGTCGTGAAGCCCTTTAGTCCAATCAACCTCAGCTTTACAAAAAAGCTAAACCTGAAAAAGCATAAGCCTACCTATAGACTTGCAGTGAGTTGTCACTAAACGTCATATCAGATAATGGGCAATTCAGCCCGTTTGACCAACAATGCATGTATTTAATTTAAATTGAAGTATGATATTGCAATACAGTTATGCATACAAATCTGTCATTAATTCAAAAGTACAAAGTAGTTATAGAAAAGATCAGTCAAAACACAAAACAAGACAGTACAAAGTGGACCTGAATCAAAGAACATCATCATACTTCGTTTTACTTACCCGGGATTATTTCCCTTGTGAAGTGTGTCGTTTAAATATAGAGGTATCATGCTTCGTTATCAGTAATGCTCCACATGGCAAAATCTAGAAATCATGGTTGGCAAGTAAGTCATTCCTAATCAGTTCAGCCATGCAGTGATTGGTCATATCATGTCACTTCGATTGTGAATATTTTGACCAAATAAAGTGATAGACGCATGCACCCACACATGCTCGTGAAGTCTTTTTACTGCAAACAACTCGGCTTTAAACAAAAGCTTCAGCCTAACTATATACCTGGCGTGATTTGTCATAGCACATCGTGTCAAATATAAAACTTTTGACCATGAAGTAAATAACCCCTCAATGGCCAATTTCATCCCTTCTGACCAGTCATATATTATTTTAAATTGAAAAGGCGAATGCATAGTAAGCCATCATTAATACAATACAACAGTACAAAGTTGGTTTACAAAATATCAGTTATTACACACAAAATAAGTGGACGGCTGTTTAAGAAAATCATAGTTTATTCTACACAACCTTACTTAAAAAACAAAAGCATAATAAGAAAGCAAACAATGCACCAAAATGTAAAGTTCATAGTTCTGAGCTTCTTCTCCAAACTTTGCGCTTTACGAACAGCGTCATCAAAGCTCAGTTGCAGTTCTACTGTTTTTGTTGCTTCAATCTCCAAATTGAGGCCCAAAACTTTTTTCTCATTTTCCAACCCTTTTTTCTCGGAAGATTTTAAATCTAGCCGCTCTGATAGCAATTTCTCCATTACATTTTTGCACAATATTTGCTCCTGCAACCGGTTCTTTTCAGCCTTAAGCTTGTTAATACAAGCCTTTTGAAATGGTGGCAACTCGGGATCAATCCATACAAATGTGTTACAAGCCTTTTCAGCCTACAAAGTTGAATGAACCAACAAAGGTGAATGAATCACTCAAAGAAAACTACTGTAATTGAAACTCAAATCACATTGCGACAAAGTCGGACAAAAATTTAACCTTTCGGCGAGGACATTTTGCAGAACCTTCGAGTTGGGTTTTCATTCATCGTTGATGTGAACACATCGGCTGCATCGCTGCAGTCACATAGCCTAACCTCAAATAGACTGCTAGAGGATCGGCTATATCGATTGCTTGAACTGGTGTGAGAAGTATTTGACATCTGTCTTGGCTGAAAATTGAAAATTAAAAACGTATGAGTCATTTCTATCAAGATACCGGGAAGAATAAAGCAAAGTGTGTTAAAATAAAGAACACTCTAGTTTAGAAGCAAATTGAAATGTCTAAATGCATTGAGGCCAACAATTTACACATGCAGCTTTTGCTGTGTACATAGAAGAAAGCTAGTAACCAAAACAAACCAATATTAATCTGTCCATATCCATATCACCCTCACTTGGATTGTACAAAAGTAACAATGTTATAGATTGCGAAGGATGATGATATCAACTTCACTACAAAACATAATTGATTCATACTTGCCCTATTTATACTTCACCTGATGATACCTTCAGGTGCACAACAAAAAATGGAAAGCATAATACTTTCTCATACTCCATTATACCAAACACACTTACAAATTTATCAATTATACTGCCAAAAGAAAAAAAAAAGTAAATGTGTAGCTTTTCAAGACTGTTGCAAAAAAGGCCAATATAACACAGAACCAACACACACAATTTGCAAGTTCTTGCATCAAAACTCAGATGATTTACTTTATACAATCCTCATGGAGTCTGTCATGTACTGAGTTCAAGTATTCATTTTAAAACATGCAACTTGCAAAACGAAAGAAAGATCGACACTCTAAACACATCCGTACAAACCAGCCTCGTGTGCATTCACAATCGACACAAATTAGCCATTGTGTCAACAAGGAAAGTTGAAAACCTGACCAAAACCAGAAGAAGGATCGACACTTGAAACACACACAGCCTAAATATCATAAAAGCCACATTATACGTGCATGAAAACTAGCAAATGCACTAAAAGCCCCTTCCCAATTGCACAACTGATCATTTCAGTAACCAAGATCCCTCACCAGAACTCATGCTTTACCTGACTCAAACAAGAACAAAATTCAAAGTAAGATTAAATTTCAATATATGTAAAGAAAAAGGTAAATAGAAAGGGTACTTCTCTTTTGAATACTCAACTAAAAACAGATGAACACAATATTTGCTTTCAGATAGAAAGGGTTCGAAAATGCAACTTTTTTTGTAATTTGGGGATTTGAAAATTCCTATTATCGGCCAGTATGAACCTAGGGTTTCGAAAAGCAACAAGACAACGAAAATTGAACTATTCCCACTCACAGATTGAAAAAATAGGAAATACGGACTAACAATCTCAAATTTATCACAGATAGAAAAATAATTCGAGAAAAGGAGAGGAAACTCAAACCCATAGTTCTTCAACAATCGCAGAAAATAAACAATTCCGATGTCCAGAATGGAGAGAACATACAATTTTTTACCTTTCTACGCGAATCCGGTATGTTCTTCGCACGGTCTTCACTCCGTCGTTCTTCGATGAATATCGCACACGGTTTTGAAGGATGGAGAAGGATGAAAAAAGATGCTGAAGAATGGAAATGTGATATCGAGTTTGGTACCTACAGACACGAGGGCAAATTTGTCTTTGGATTGTGTAACCGACCAATTAATCCATCGAAGTAAATATGGGATACAATTATGCAAATCCCATTCTACAATGTAAACAAGTGACTGATTGCTGACATGTAAAGTTAAGTTGGATAACTTAACTTATTATATTATTGATTGAATAATATAATTATATATACTCGTTGGATTTTGTTTATCATTCGCTGTTCGAATTTTTGGTTTAATCGTGTGAACTGATTTCGAACCGTTTCGACCTGTTTTAGAGGAATGTTCGCCCGACCTATTTCTAAACTCGTGTCTTCGAACTTGGCCATGTCGAACCTTTTTCTCAACCCATGTTGGTCAAAACCGGCCCCAACATGGCCATGCTTGCATTGGTGACATTTTATTTTTATTCAAACACCATGAGTAGAATTGTAAAGCTCCAATCTGACTCCCAACCTCCCTTAGGCTCGGTCATATTTGCCTTAAATTAAGTCATCTTGATCCTTATTTTTGGTAAGATGATATCTCCTAATCCCAATTGATTTTCCTCTTTAAAACCCCTATTACTACTCGGGCTCTCATTATTGCGCCTCAAGAAATCCCTTATCCCTTCACTTTTACCCTCACGCAAGACATTCTCTCCTTCTCTTCTGTTATTCACGGTGCAAAACTAGAGGACTTGAGAGAAATCACAAAGAATCGCCCCTCACCAACACCGAAATTTTATCGCTGTTGCCCTCCATATTGCACGAGCGAGCCCCGCCGGGT
>CACSLK010030875.1:7299563-7313249 GCA_902706635.1 Striga hermonthica | reverse complement strand
GTGCACGCTTCCATGTCTCGGGCTCGTTTGGACTCATTTAAACACGGAATCAAGTTCCACTTTCTTCTGTTTAATGCAAACGAAATGCGCTTTTCAATGATATCCTCTCGGTCTATTTATCGTGAAAAGTAAATCCTCTCGAATCATTCGACCTGCACACCATAATCGAAGAAAAACCGGAAAAATATACGAAAAACACAAAGAAGACCGACATAGAGCGAAATACACAATAAACACTAAAACGAACTAAAAATCGATCAAAAGACACAAAATGGGGGGAAAAGAAAGGAAAAATAACAAGCAAAAACACAACAAAAATGGGACAAACAAGTGGGCCAAGCCCACAATTACTCCATTACTTAAGAAGCCCTATTCCTAATCTTTTAAGGGTCTATATTTTAGCTCTATATATACAGCTTTAAGCTCATGGAAAAGAGAAGAAGAGATCAGAATTTTCCTACGTGATATTTTATATCTCACGCCCCCCCCCCCCCTCTCTCTCTCTCTAAGTTTCTGTTCGAACTTTATCTTCTTCTTGTTGCTCCATCGATACAATCTGAAGAGGTACTTGAGTAATACAGTAGAAGATCCTAAGGATAACTGAGACATCGTGATCATCCGAAGGAGATCAACCGGAGCCGACCGCTGCGAGGAGCCGAACCGCCGCCGACGCCACCAACCGTCGATCGTGACGGTGCGCCTGCCCGGCAACTTCGAACTGCAGCCCGACCTGACTCTGTTCATGTTCCCGGCTTTCGACGTGCTGTTTCTAGGTCATCCCGAATCTGACAGATTCAAAAAAATTTAAGCCGTAAGTTTCCTACGTCAAACCTTTATATCTGTTGCGCATAGGTTTACGTTTGCTATTAAATTCGTTACTTGTACATAACGCGATCCTCATAGATCCCAACACAATTTTTAATGATTTTTCAAAAATCTGAGGGTACTGGGGCTTAAAAATGGCAACTAAGGGCTCAATAACTTCAAACTCAAAATAGGGCATCATGAACAGCCTTAGGACACACCAAGGTTCCACAATTGCATAAATTTTCACGAGAATTCAGAGATCTATCAATTTATCCATTTAAATCAAATCGATCCAACAAAAAACATATAGATTCACTTTAATACCCAAAGGACTGACTCAAATATATCAATATCGCATAAGATCAGAGGCTAAAGCCTTCATTTACCGTACACAAAGGGAAAACAGACGCTTTTTGGTCGGAAGGAGTGGATCTCAAAGGCCTCCGCGGCTCGGCGTGCGAGAGGGAGGCTGCGAGAGGTCTCCGATGAACAACCTCGACGTGCTTGCTTCGACGTGCTTGTGGCGTGGATGATGCGTGGAGGTCGGCCCGATCGAGGGTGTACAGAAGGCGGGTTGGGGTGGAACCTGCTCGTTGGAGGAGATGTCACACGAGATGACCGGCGAATGAGTGCTTTGGGCCTGCTCGCGCGCGCTGTGGCCGTAGTGGTGGTCTTGGCGCGTCGATGAGGGGCTGGACGCCACGATGGGAGAGTGATGATGGTGGGCGATTTTTTCTGATATTACAAGGCAGAGAGATCAGTTTGAAATGGGGTGGGACGTGAGGGATAAGGTGGTAGGAAATGAGAGAATTCGCCTTAAGTAAAAGAGAGGATAATTGATGGAAATCAAAGGAGATTATTTTGTACCATAAATGGAAACACATTAAGCCATAATGGAGTGGTTTGTGCGGTTACTAAGGCGCTCCTTATGAGCTGAAAATATTTGACCAAAAACATATCATAAAAGCTCTCCCAACTATTGAATTTTGAATAATAATATAAAAAGTGTTAATACCATTAAATGACCATATAAATTTACAAAACACAAATTTTAGCCATGTTTTACAAAAAACATCCTTTTTAACCATTTTAACATGTGATAATACTAAAATACCCCTTAACTCCATTTTAATTCCACAATTTTTTTCTTCCCCAAATTCAAAATTTCACAACACAATTCCAAATTATTCACTTCCATTTTCAATCGTGCTAGAAACCAAAAAAAAAGAAGAAGAAGAAGAAGAAGCTCGCGACCTCCTCGCCGGCAATTACTCGCGACGACTTCCTACCTCCGCAGCTCCTCGCCAGCAATCTTCGCAACGTTTGACCTCCGACCGTGCTCCTCGCCGGCAAAAAATCGGTGGAGGCATGGCTTTGGCAGCGGCGCGACATCTAGACCCACCTGGTGGAAGCGGCGTCTCGATCTCAGCGTTTGGCAGCCTGATACTCTAATCGACGACGTGGGTTGGCGGATGGTCTAGTGCATGACCGGAGACGGCCAGCGGCTTTCAGGTTAGGGTTTTTTGTTGGCATGTTAATTTTTTTTCCGTTGCAATTGTGTAGTAAATGTCTTGGTAATTGCCCGATTCCTTCCATACTACCACTGTTTAAATTTGGCTTTGATGAGATTACAGATCTGAGCTTCGACTAAGCCGTCGATTTTTGAAGCTTCATTTAGAGGCTCTTGGCTTGGCTCGGACGCAGCCCAGATCGGCGGCGAGCCAGACAACGGGCATTCCTTTGGCCTTAAGCTTGAGGATGCTCTCGCAGACCTTGGGGTGGCCTTGATGGAGGCGGTGGACGCGAGGGTTGCAAGGTGACTGTAATATTTAAGCTCGAGAAATTTGGAAAGTGGGTGGTCACGAGATTATTCAAGGAGCATAACCATCCTTTGGTCGTAAATGGTAGTGAGTTTGCAAACGTGGTGTGCCTTTCTTCTTGGTTTATGTTTTTGATTGATTTTTTTTTTTTTTAATTGTCTGTGCCAGTTTTGTTCTATTTTGCTCTGTTTTGGGGATAAGCTATATATAATCCTTCTTTCATGTGTTCTTTCATTGATAAAATGATTTTCAGCTGGTAAGATTTTGTTACTCAATTTTTTTTTCCCAGACTTAGAGTAGTCCTGCATTCAGTTCATGATTAGATTAGTTGGTTAAAACTGATAGAAATTCAGTAGCCTAGAATTATTTTATTGATGGAGCAGAAACTGGGAGTTTGTAAATTTGTACATGGATTATATTACATTAATCACACCTGTGTGGATCAATTATATATATGCATAGGAGAATCTAAAACACCAATCATTGTTTTCCTTCAACTAAGAGCTTCAAGCACAATAGGTTTAGACTAATACTTTTTTTGTATGTTAATGTGTTCTGTTTGTTTTCTTCTTTGTTTGTCTTCCTTTTGTTTTAAATTTCCTCAGGCGCCTAACGGTCTCTACAAGAGCAAAAGAAATCTAATATCATGCACCCATCCTGTATGTAGCTCTCTTCAAAGTCTCGATAACCATGATTGTATGGGCCTGAACGAGCAATGTGACTATAAGATTGATTATGCTGACTATGGTTCGTCCCTTGGGGTACTGGCCAAGGATTTGGTTTCTATAAATTTGACCAATGGTGCAGTTGGTTGCCCCACAAGTGGTGTTCGGGTGAGGAACTCACTAGATGCTTCTATTCTGATGTTGTAGTCTGATTTTGAGTGTGGTTTTTTCGAAGAGCGTTTTATCATAGGTGAAAGTCGAATATCGTACAGTGAGGGTGTTTGGTATATAAATACCGAAAAAGCTTTATAATGGTTAAGCTTTGGAAAAACAGAATCACAAATCGACATTTGAAAAAAAAAATAAAAAAACTATAAACAATCCACTTCTGTTCCAAAAACTGACGACTAAATTCGATTTCATAAATACTTGAGTTGTTTGTAATTTGTATTGAGTGCACAGCTTGTCCTTTCTTTCCAGCATAATCGTGGATCCGACCACTCTCAGAGATGGTCTACGCTATTTTGAGGTCTATGCATTAGATTGTAAAGCTCCCTGGCGTGGTCCACTCTTCAGAATTCCTGTCATTATCACAAAACCTCATTCCGTGAAAAGTCGACCACTTGTCTAATTCCAAGGGATGTCATTTGTACCAGGTACATCATATTCAAATGAAAATTTGAAAATTCAGTCTAATGTCTTAATTGTTAGCTGTTACGCCAATGTGTATGTTTTGTGTCACATGTAGGATGGTTATTTAATCTCCTAATGAACATTACATTAAAATATTAAATTACTTTGCATGTTCCTTTATCTGATTGTCAAGTTTAGAAAATGAATTGGATGACCACCTGAAGTTGATAAATATTAATTTTGTAAATACATGCGAACATGTTTAATGCGGATACTGCAATGAAGCCTCATAATCATCATTGAGTTAAAAATTTGTTCACCCATCCAGGTTCTTGCTTAAGATAGATAAGGGTTCTGCTGAATATTGAATTATCAGAGGAACAATAATAACCTCATTTTTTGACCTTGCTTCTGATAAAGAATTCTCATTTACAGGTTGGCTTTACTATGTCATATACAATTAATAACCGTAAATTTAGAGGATATTTCAGGAAAGTATCATAATTGTACTATAATGACAAGTAATTTGGACATGCTTGTATAATAAATATATTAAAGTTTGGATTAGAAGTCTGAAGTTGACTTACTTTACTCTTTCAACGTACATCCGACCCTAATATTTTTATTGATATTGACCTTATGGATTTTATTTCTTGTATTGGTAATGTTTGTTTTTTCATTTCGTTCTAAAGAACAATTGTGGCATCGACTGTTTTATGCAGCGATACATGGACTCTGAGATTCAGGCAATCATGGCGAGTACATGCCACTGGACAATCAAGGGGAGATTCCCACTCACACGACTCAAGGGCATGTTTAGACATGACTATAAATTGTAAGAACGGTGGAGGAAAATGGAAAATTGAAATAAAATGCCAATTAATCACCTACAATTGATTCGATTTATGGGGTGTTTGCTGCCTTTGTCAATGTTAATTTTATGAATTTCGTTAATTTTATGACTTTCTACAGATGAAGGCAAAACTTATGTTCATGTATAGAGTCCATGTTGACTAGTGACTACCCTTTATAAACTCCCATTTTTGTGGGAATTTTTTGATAGATGATCTTTTTGCATTAGTGTGGATATATCTCTACTTATATGAGGCTTCAAATTGGCATAGGCATGTACATGTAAAAAGATGTTCATTTATTCCAAATGGGGTGTTTTTAATCATCATTGACAGGGTTAGTTTATAGTAACATATATAAGGAACGGTCATTCAAAACAGGCAACAATTGTTTGTAGGGTCTGAATAGAGAAATAAAACATCACGAAATCAACAAATCTAAACGTAAAGAAAGTTGTTTGTGAGCAGGAAAGCAGATGTATTCATTCGCACGAGAACTTCATTACATACTTCAACTTCAATGATTTCCAACTCTCATTTTCATTAGCCATCAAGAAGTGAAATCGATACTCACACGTCTGTTTGTCTCCACCAACAATGTCATTAACTCTATTTAAAAAGTTTTCATACGACAAATTCCCGAAACGCATAAAGTTCATCTCGGCCTGTCCATTTTTATAAACATTTTCATACCAAAATCCGTTATGCACAATTTGAACTTTTCACACATCTGTAAAACAAAAATGTAAAAGTATTTTACTGACAAACAATTCCCAATAATTATTTTAGAATTAAGTAATCAATGTTTATAATAAAACAAAAACAAAAAAAAAAAAAAAAATTGAACCATAATGATTTTTGGAATCACAAAAATGATTTATATGCTTCGAAAACCGTTTCTGGGATCCCATAAACCATGTTGGGGATTCAAAACAGATTTCTGGGACCAACAATGACGTTTCTGAGACCAGAAATCAATTTCTGTGACCCAAAATCGATTTCTGGAACATAAATGATTTCTACGTTTCTGGGACCAGAAATCATTTCTGACCCAGAAATTAATTTCTGGTCCAGAAATAATTTCTACGTTTCTGGGACCATAAATCGATTTCTGGGACTTCTAGTTTCTGGACCCATATATCTATTTCTTGATCAACAAATCGATTTCTGCAACTTCTGGTTTCTGGACTCCCAGAAATCAATTATTGGACCCAAAAATCGATTTCTGGATCTTCTAGTTTCTGGACCAGATATCGAGTTCTGGTCCCAGAAATTGATTTCTCGACCCATAAATCGATTTCTACGATTTCTGGGACCAGAAATCGATTTCTGGTCTAGAAAGCATTCAATGTTCCAAGAAATCGATTTGTTCTTTTATTTTTATTTTTTTTGCAATATTCATGCTGTTAATGTGAATAATATATATGTGACTCATTAAAAAAAAGATAAATTATAAACATATCTTTACACTAATAATTCCGAGATATCACCATAATTTCATCGGAATGTTGCCGAAATTTTGAAAATATGGAGAGAATTATTTTTTTATTTTGATTTTTTTTTTATTTTGATTTTTATTTTTTATTGAGGTGTGTGAATGAAATTGAAATGAATGAGGGAAATCAATTGGATGAGAGAAGATAGATGAGAGATGATTTTCTTTTAAAAAAATAGATAGTAAGGGTATTTTTGTCATTTTAGGTGCCAAAATGGCTAAAAAGATGTTTTTGCCAAAACATGGCTAAAATATGTGTTTCACAAATCTAAATGGCTAAAAAAAATTCACTGATAAAAAAAAGCTCCATAGATCAATAATATTTATCCATGCAAGGGGGCGATTTTGGCATGGTTTGTGGCTGGTTTGTAAGGTCACAAATTAGGTCAATATATACCCCCAAAGGTTCAGTTTTAAGGACAAAGAAAAATGGGTCAAAAACGGCTCGAAGAAATACTACGCGATTGAACCAAAGTTGCCGAACAATTCGACGAACGATTAATAAAACGATTCGACGAACGATTAATAAAATATATTCGAGCTAGAACATAATTATATTGTAGATACATAAATTTTGTGTCCAATCAAATTGCGCCACGTGGAAATTAAATTATTAAAAATTAAGTCATATTTTTTATTTATATTTTAGGAACTTCCATATATTTAATTCCTAAATTTAAATAATTATTTAATTGATATTTTGATATTTTAATTCTTGACCAATCAAATAATGCCAAGTGTCAAATCTTATTTCTTGGTAATAAATCACATCTTCTAGAATATCTTGGAATATCTAAGTAAATCTAGAAGATCTTATGTGAATCATCGTGGACCAATCAAATCGTATCCTACGATTCTTGAATTTGGTAGGATTTTTTCTCCTACACCTATAAATAGGGGCTCTCCATAATGTCAAAGACACATTATAATTCATATTCAAGTTCAAGAGCTCTAGAGAATTTTGTCAACGAGATTTAAGTGTTCTTGAAAATTTAAAGTCGTTCTTGAAGATTTGAAGGAAGATTCAAGCTTGTTCAAGCTCAAAATCGACGTTTAATCCGGAAACAAGCTATCAAGCCTCCGAATTACATTCATATTCAAGTGCTCTAAAGACTCTCTCGAAGAGATTCAAGTGTTCTTGAAGATTTAAAGGCGTTCTTGAAGATTCAAAACAAGATTCAAGCGCGTTCAACCTCAAGACTGGCGTTCAATCCGACTGCGAAGCCTCCAAATAACGTTAGTAAATCCAAAACACTGACGTAGAGAAGATTCAAGATCTACTTTGCGGCGAAGACCAATAATTCATGTCTCGCGTTCTTGGGATATTACGACGTTTGATCTGGGATAAAACTCTCAAGCCCTCGGAATAACGTTAATTCAAGTCAAATCTAGTCCAGGAGAAGATCAAGCCGAAGATTTTGTTCCAAGACTTAAAATTGTTCGTGAGAAGAATAAGAGGAGAAAATATAGATTGTAACCCGCTATATTATTTTGATTCAAGAAATTTATTTGAATAATATTTTTTGTGTTTTTAAATTCAATACACGAAATTTGTTGTTACAAATTTTTGGTATGCCCGGTGGGACATCTCTACCTCTCATCTCTTCTCTAAAATTCCCCAAATCATTATGACTAGCCGCAAGATTGTCGTAGTCAAGATTCCTTCAACAAGTTCCTCAAGCTCCAACCTCGGCGTCGTTACAAGAAGCATGTCCAAGCAACTGCAAGCATCTTCGGAGACGACTCCTTTACACGAGGTGATCGGAAGTGATAAGATGCATCTTACCCACGAATGTGATGAAGACGACTCTGCTTCTTCAACTCCTCGTTCATCATCAAGTTTTTCATCAAGCTCAAGTGTTACTCCGGCTATGACAACCAATGCTTCAACTCTTGAAGAGCACATCGCAAGCTTAACGAAGGTTATTGAAGGGCTCGCGAAAAAGGTTGAAGAGCAAGACTCTCAAATCTCAATGCTAATGGCAAGGTCGACAATGTTGAAACAAGCCACGCGAAGAGCGAATGAACTGAAGATTGTGAAGAGTCTGAAACGTCCAAACAAGAGAAATATGACGAAAGAGAGAAGGCTCCAACATTCTAACATTCGTCCGCGGGAATGATCCCCATTGATCAACTGAAAGATTTCATCATGGGGACAATTAAAGATATGCTTGATGGTGGTTCTAAATCAACCCACAGCTGCATCAAACCATATACCCCAAGGATCGATAATTTGAGGATGCCTGTCGGATATCAACCTCCTAAATTCTAGCAGTTTGATGGCAAGGGCAACCTGAAGCAACATATAGCCCACTTTATTGACACATGCAACGATACGGGAACCCATGGCGATCATCTTGCTAAGCATTTTGTTCGTTCACGCAAAGGGGTTGCATTCGACTGGTACACTGATTTGGAAGCAAACTCCATCGATAGTTGGGAGCAAATGGAACACAAATTTCTTAGTCGCTTTTACAGAACAAGACGTACAGTCAGCATGATGGAGCTCACTACATCTCGACAGTGGAAGGAGGAGCCAGTCATCGACTACCTTAATAGGTGGAAAAACCTAAGTCTTAACTGAAAGGATCGTTTGTCTGAGGCTTTTACCATTGAGATGTGCATTCAAGGTATGAGTTGGGGTCTTCGTTACATCCTTCAAGCCATTTGGCCGAAAACATTCAAAGAGCTAGCGACTCGAGCCCATGACATGGAGTTAAGCATGACTGCAAGCAGAGCTAATGGGCCACTGATTCAAGAACCCCAAGGTTCTAAAGATAGATACGAGCAAAGGAAAGGGGGCAACTTTTCCTCAAAATCTCAAAATAAAGAGTCAATGACGATCAATGCCATGCCTGTCAAGTTCAAAGGAAAAGTTGCTGATAAAGCCGTTGAAAAGAAGGATGTCGCCAAGGAAACTGTACAAAGAAGATTTACTCTGAAAGAAATGCAAGCAAAGCTGTACTCGTTCCTTGATTCAGACGTCTCTAGCATATTTGACGATCTGATGGAAGCAAAACTCATTGAGTTACCTGAGATGAAGCGTCCTAAAGAAGCTGGTATGGTGAAAGACCCAAAATACTGCAAATACCACCGCCTTGTAGGGCATCCAATTCATGATTGCTTCGTATTCAAGGACAAGGTTATGCAGCTAACACGCCAAGGAAAAATCTCACTGGAAGAAAGTAGTGCAACTGCTAATCATATAAGCGAAGCATGCAACATGACAAATGAGCACGAAGCTACGCTAGAAGAAAACAATCTGCCTGAGGTTAAAAATCAACATGTTGGTAACGATTCCATGATGGTCTTTACTGATGAAGACCTACTGCTTGGTTCTAAGCCTCACAACAGACCCTTGTTCGTGGCCGGATATGTGCAAGAGCAAAAGGTTAATTGGATATTGATTAATGAAGGATCATCAGTCAACATTTTGCCTCTCTGTACATTAAAAGAACTAGGAATGACTACCGAAGAACTTGGTAATAGTCGATTAGTGATTCAAGGCTTTTACCAAGGGGGGGAAAGAGCTCTTGGCATCATAAGATTGCAGTTACTGATGGAAGATATGGAGTCAACTGTAATGTTTCATGTCATCGATGCAAAAACTTCTTACAACATGCTTTTTGGTCATCTATGGCTTCACGAGAATGGCGTAGTCCCGTCCACATGGCATCAATGCTTCAAATATTGCAAAAATGTCATTGTGAAGACCGTGCTTGGTGATGATAAACCTTTCACGGAGGCTGAAACTCATTTCTCTGATGCTAAATACTATTTCAAAGATGTAAAACCAGTTGAGAAAGTCTCGTCTAAGCAGCATAAAGGGTCTGAGAGTGAAGAGCCAAAGATTGAAAAGGTAGAAAACTCTTTAAAAGAGTTAGTGTTGCTGCTGCCGAAGATAAATGACGGGAAACCTATCTCCTTACCACCACGAAGTTTCTTCGTCTAAGCAAAGGAGCCGTGACAGAGCATGGTGAATGACTGAAAAACTCAAAGTGTTGCGATCCAAAGGCCTACAAACTTTTCGTCAAAGCAGGATACAACCCCAGTGAAAGTCACTCCTTGGGAAACCACATCCCTCAAGAGCAAAAGCACAATCAGGCAAGTCTTGGATATGTGGCATCGAGTCCAATTAGAATCGCCATCAAGAGAGCAAATGCCAACCATGTCTCGGAAGGAGAGTTCTCGTCTTCTGACGACGAAAAGAAAGAGAAAAGAGTGTTGGTGTTTCAAAGACTCGGTCCAGTACGAAAGTCAAAAGGCAAACAATCTGCTTTTCAACGACTTGAATCCTTCAAGTCAAAGCCTTTAAGACAAGAAAGAGGCGTAGCCCAGCTCCAAAGCATAGAAGTCGAATTGTGTCACGTATGAAACGTCAAACCACTTTAATCATATCATGTGGGGAGGTTTTAAAAGCAAAAATGCACACGATTGTTCATACAAGAGTGCAGGACGATGAAGATGAGGATAGAGAAAGTGTTGCTTCGTCTTACTATGCTTGCGGTACTCTTACAACTCCTCGAGATGATGAACGTTCTCTTTACTGAAAGATAGCTAATTTGGTGAGAAAAGGGTATATCACTGAGTTGATAAAAATGTGCAGACACGACTTGTCACGGGAAGAAATGAACGAGTAAGGGCACGTATCGACTTCAAAGCTCCTAGTGAGCTAAGAGAAGATATTGCTCCCGTGAACCATATCACTATATGCGAGAATGCTCCAATAGAAGAGGAAGATGCTGAAGACGCGCCTCCCGAGCTTGAAGAATGTGTTAATGCCACGGTCGATGAGTTAAAGAAAATCAACTTGGGTGATGCTGACGATCCTCGCCCGACGTACATCAGTGTCTTGCTAACTGTAGATGAAGAGAAGGCCTACATAGAGCTTCTTGGTAAGTTTAAGGATGTATTCGCATGGTTGTATAAGGAGATGTCTGGACTAGACCTAAAGGTGGCGGTGCATAATTTGTCCGTGAGAAAGAGGGCAAGACCAGTTAAACAAGCACAATGGAGATTCCGACCTGATTTGATTCCATTGATTGAGGCTGAAGTGAATTAACTCGTTGAAGTTGGTTTCATTCGAGAAGTCAAAATATCCTACGTGGATCCCGAGCATCGTTCATGTCAGGAAGAAAAATGGTCAAATTCGAGTGTGAGTGGATTTTCGAGACCTTAACGAGGCATGTCCCAAGGATGACTTCCCATTGTCAATAATTGAACTCATGATCAATGCTACGACGGGTCATGAAGAGTTGACGGCTTTTTGCACTCCAAATGGTATATACTGCTACAAGGTGATGCCATTCGGCTTGAAGAACGCTGGAGCTACGTATCAAAGGGCAATGCAAAAGATATTTGATGACATACTCCACAAGAACATTGAATGCTATGTTGATGACATACTCCACAAGAACATAAATTTTGTGTCCAATCAAATTGCGCCATGTGGAAATTAATTTATTAAAAATCAAGTCATATTTATATTTTAGGAATTTTCATATATTTAATTCCTAAATTAAATAGTTAAATAGTTAATCAAGTCATATTTATATTTTGGGGAGGATGGACCTTCGCAGTCATCTTGGCGTGTCGAGGAGGTCGTCTTCTTGGTCTCCATCTGTCTCGGTTTCTTTAGGTGGCTGCCGACGGGAATCTGGTCCGGCGTGTTGGTGTCGGTTCTTTGGGTTCAGGTGATGTGACGGAGACTGGAGGTATCTCGTTCTCGCTCCCATCTCTTCTCGAGTTTGGTGAGTCTGGGTAGTTCGGTTTTGCTGCTGGTGAATCGGATTGGCTCGGGTCTCGGCTAGTGGTGTTGGCCGGGATGGGGATGAGTGTTCTCTACGGTGGTAGTCAGGGTCGGCTTCAGGAAGGGTTTAGGGCTTGGTTCCTCGTTTTAGCTAGGCCTTGTGTAGTGGTGACCGAGCTTCCTGTGCCTTGAATTCTTCTGTTGTTGGCTTTGCTGTTTGGCATTCCTAGATGGTCTTGCTGGGGGAGGGAGTTCTATTTTATTAGCTTTTTAGTTTTGTTTGTTTAGGCGTTTTTTGTTTCGTGTGGGTTGTTTTAGTGTTGGTTGTTTTGTGTTGTTTAGGTTGGTGTTTTTGGTTTGGGCATTTAGCCCCTGTGAGCCTGCGGGCATTACTCCGTTTGGGGTCGTTCCACATTACCTCGCTTGGGGTCGTTCCACATCACCCCACTGGGGTTGTTTTTTCGTTTTGTCTGTGTTGTTGGTTCTTGTGTTGGGGTTTGAGTAGTTTTCTTTCTAGCATTGCTAGCGATTCTAGGCGGACCTCGGTCTAGCCTCTCAATTTGTACCTTCGCATATTTGTGCGCTTATCTATAGTACTTCTATCGTTTCGGACAAAAAAAAAAAAAAATTAATTGATATTTTAATATTTTAATTCTTGACCAATCAAATAATGCCAAGTGTCAAATTTTATTTCTTGGTAATAAATCACATATCATCTAGAATATTTTTTAAATATCTAAGTAAATCTAGACGATCTTATGTGAATCATCGTGGACCAATCAAATCACGTCCTACGATTCTTGTATATGGTAGGATTCTTTCTCCTACACCTATTAATAGGGGCTCTCCCTCATGTCAAAGACACACCTCATAATTCATATTCAAGTTCAAGAGCTCTAGAGAATTTTCTCAACGAGATTTAACTGTTATTTAAGATTTAAAGTCGTTCTTGATGATTTGAAGGATGATTCAAGCACGTTCAAGCTCAAAATCAACGTTTAATCTGGAAACAAGCTATCAAGCCTCCGAATTACGTTCTTATTCAAGTTCATATTCAAGTGTGATGTAGCACCAGAATTAACTCGGTATATCAGCCTGACCAGTTAGCTCGAATAAGGTCGGTCCAAGGGAGGTTGAAGCCTAATTTATGTGATACACGATATTAGTTAAAGGTAATCATGATATTTGGTGTATATCACATAGTTATTAAAGAACATCAGAATTCTGATTTGTTGAGGAAACTCATTATCTTGGGGAGTAAGTCATTAAACCCTTTATAAATAAGGGACCAGGTTCATTTTTCTAATCCAAAGCTCTTAAGATTATTTAAAGAATACACTATCAACATATCCATTTTCTGACTTTAGCGTCAGAGTGTCTACGTCGGGGCCCCGTGATGAAGATCGCGTGTCCCAACTGCCGATAAGCCGCTTGGCCGCGCCTTTAATCGCCGATAGGTGCTTCTCGAGCCACAACCGCGCCTCTTGAAACGAATAAAATTGCAATAGATTCTTGGTGAAAAACTAAAGCAAAGTGTTTGAACAAAAGTTAAGAATTTTCTACTAACTACTAACTAAGACTATTCAAGATTCAATTCATCATTCTATTAAAAAAATAACAAGAGAGAAGGGGCCTTTATATAGGCACAAAATATGTCTAATCCTAA
>CACSLK010030875.1:7230636-7244665 GCA_902706635.1 Striga hermonthica | reverse complement strand
TTTTCAGCATGCGTGATGAATTTAAAATGCATGTAGCTTTTAGTCTAGATATCGTATCATGATGAAACCACTTGAAAAATATCCCTAACTCAGGCCTCTATCACTTTCATGCAGAACACTTAGGCAGATAAAATAATTTAAATGCACATAATACAACAAACATACAAAACATAGGTGCAGTGGATAAATGAAGGCATACAACTTGATAGGTTCTCAGTGTATGCACAATAACCGAAGCTACAGACATGATATTACTGAAATTCAAAAACTCCAAGATAGCTAACTCAATTATATACAACTTTCATGTTGATCACGTAAGCCAAAAATAACTTTAAAACTGAGATTAAGCATAAAACACTTAGGTCAAGAAATCTGCCAACATAACTATTTGTCAAATTACAGCAGGTCACTAAAACAGAGATATCTCATGCCACAAAACTCTAAATCATGCAAACTCAAAACCTACAGAAACTACACTTGAATTTCTACAAGTTCCAAGAATAATATTTTTACAAATAATCACGTTAAGAGCCTCATTGCAGAGCATACATTTCAATTGTAAACCCAGCCACTGTTTTAAAGAAAATTTGGGCATAGCCCCAACTTTTAAAAAAATATCATATAAAATCAACCAGAACTCCAACTAACATAATTTTAACTCTTAAAGAAAGCTTATAACATGTACTACAAGTTTCATGTTGATCATATTTTCACATAGTCACATTAAGATTGTAAAAAATAGCCCAACATCATGATTCACAATTCTGCCCGAAATTTTAAAAACTGCTTGCAGTTTCAACTTAAAAAATTCATAACAAATTCAATTCAACTCCAAATCATGAAATTCCAAAACTCGCAGAAATCTAACTCAAAGCACTACAAAATTAATGAAGAACACCTAGCCAGAAAATAGCTTTTAGGCCACGAAACATTCTGAGCACAAATAGAGGCTATAATGAGAAGTTCCCATACAATTTTCAGCACAAAAAACATAATTTCATGTACATAGCATCAACAAGTCACATATAATCACAACATACAACTCAATTACGCGCATATAAACTATGAGGAGGTCAGTCCTAACATGATTTTAACACAAATTCACATAAACTCATACGATCGCCACGTAACATGTTTAAAGAATCCCAGTCGAGCAATAATCGTCAAGTTCAATCATATAGCATGCTTTTTATCAATTTTAACATCTCGAGTCATATAGGGCCACAACATCATGCTTAACTACAAATTCATACTTTTTCAACTGCGTGCCTCACAGCTAACACAGAGGATATTCGTGCAATGTCGGAGCAATCCACTCGTTCTATCGGCGACGCCGTCGTCTTTCGCCCATGCATCAGTCTTCAGGACTTACGCTCGATCTATCGCACGAGAATTATCAACCATCATCCCTCTCGAGGCTTAGCCACTCTCCAGAGTTACGACAGTGATACGCATTAGATTCTCTTAGACTATGAGGGTCGATTAGTAACCAATTCACGACATCTGAATGACACTCCCGGTCCTCGACGACTGAGGTTCTAATTCCCCGAGTGATCTCATACACTAGAGGTTCACTCGGTACTTAACCTTTCACTTTCGAGATGGGCCTCGAATGGTCCTACTCTAAGGACACTGAACGAATCTTATAGCGAGAAATGCAATAAACAACACTTATCTCAATGATAATATACTGAAACTCACAACTAGGAATCTCTAGAATCCGAACTTAACTCTATATCACTAGAGTTCAATGTCAAACACTAGAGTTCACAGGTGGATAGATTTCCTAAGCCCCAAAACAACATATATATCACTTCATGAGTAGTCTCATTGCTACTCATGCAAAACCTCATAAGTAGTTTCATTGCTACTCGTGCAAAACATTACAATTCACATTATAAGCATTTTCATTGATACTTATATAAAACATACCTTAAGCAGCGCGGAGTGACGGAGACGAGTGGTCATATTACAAGGTCTAAACACATAATCACATATAAACCAGTCTACAGAAACACAGACTGGCTCTGATACCAAACTGTAACACCCCACTTTGATTTTACAAAAATTTCGGAATTTCCAAAAATCAGTATGAAAATTTTCAAAATCATTTTCAAAAATTTAATGGGTGTTTAAACAACATTTTCATAACTCAAGTCTTATCTGAGCCCACGGGGATTCATTATCCGGTTTTCACAAATGTTTTTCATTAACTAAAGCATATCACGAGACACAATTCTCACACATTAATATTTAAACCAAACCATCATACCCCATAATCAAGGGTTCCACAAGTTTCCACATAAAGGTCATAAAAGCCTTATTTATTCTACAAAAGCATAAAATGCATAATTACATGACCGACCCACTCGCCTCTTCTCGTCACTCTGCTCCTGCTTAACCTGCATCGGTGAAGAGCAGGTGGGGATGAGCACAAGATGAAAAGCGTGCTCACCACTATGCACATATATCACAACATAAATAATGTAGAGGAGGTATGGTTATAGTATATACATAAAACAATTATTCTGTCACGTCTCCTAATCACATCACAACATAATACCCACGTGTACACATCTTTCATTAGCCAAGGAAAGGGGATTAATTACCCTAACTCATGGGGTACGTGCCATACGACAAGACACGGCCTTTCATTAGGTCTTACGGAGACTTACCTCGCAAGGTAACCGTATTACATCGACGGGGACAAACGTACCGACGGCCGAATCGGCTCACGCTGATAGGCTACATGGTTTACATACATACTAAAATTATACCTAGTCAACATTATAATAAACACATACGTCATAGCAAATTTTAGATTAAAACCCACCTGACTTCCGGATTGATAACAACACGAATAGAAAAGACGTAGGTTGAGGCTTGACTCATCAATCACCTACATTAAGTCAAGATCTTACAATAAATATTTATGTGGACTTAAATGGAAAACACAAATGATACTTAGTCGAACTTGATTCGACTAAGTTGTTCGTGAAGTCCTGTGGATATTGGAAAACTTAGACCCGACACTACACTCAACCAAAACATACATGGGAGTTCACATAATTCAAATTAATGATTGACCAAGTCAAACAAACAAGAAACGGAAAGCGAGCCAATTTACAGCTTTTAACTCAAAAATCATATTTCTAATTTATTAGTTAAAACACATATTAAGTTGATCTAGTTGCCCTATGAGTTGGACTCTGAAATTTTAACCAAAAATACACCTCCCATTACTTAGAAAAACCACCAAGTTTTAGCCTCAAATTCAAAGTACATGATTTTATAAAAATCAAATACGGTATCAACAAAAACAAGCATAAAATTCAAAGCCCGACCTAACGAACGAATTAGAACATAAGAGTTTTACTGGACCAAGCTCAGAAATCAAGGACCAACATATAAAAATTCCAGCAATTTACTCCAAATACACAAATTATGAAAATTCATATAAAGTTCAACAATTTATCGAATTTAAATAAACACCGAACCAATTCCAACTCCAAAAATTCCAATATTTTTACAGCATGCTAGTACACATAAAAAAAGCATCTCAGCCAAAAATCAGAATTTTCCAACAACTAACCAATTTATCAAAATTAAAATACTATTCAGTAGAAACGGTAAATAAATTATTTACCCTATCAATATCAATCTAAAAATTCTAAACATTTTACACAGCAACTAAACCAGGCAGGTTGACAACATATTAAAATTTCATGAATTTTGGAGCACTACACAAATTATTGAATTAAACATGAATCTGACTAGAAATTACAATAATTTTTAAAAATAGCTATAGACTTCGAAAATTCTGAAATTTGTACACGAGCTATATAATTACCAGAGTCATGTACAGTTAAAATTTTGCAGCAACCGGATCAGTATATAATTTATAAAAATTCAAACGTCAAAACAACGAGCATATACGATCATAAATTCATAAACAACTCGATTTACGACGAAATCGTCCTAGGTCTTCACCATAAGACCAAGGATTCTATAAGGTTCCAATCCACAGGGAGTATATCACGAATCGACGAGGTCTCATTCGATTTCACAGAATCGAAGAGTTCATCTACATATCCTTAACATATATTTAAATCTCATGAACACAAAACATCATAGGCACATTCACATATATTCGATAATCACATTCAACAATCAAGAACACAACATAATCGAGATGTAAAATTAAATGAGATGGGTCGAGCCTCGTACCATTATCGGGAATATATAGAAAACGGAACGAACGGGGGTTGATGGCTCGAACCACAACACACGGCTCACGAAGGGGAAGAACGATGGCTCGCTTGACGGAAGCAGAGGTGCTGTCCGACATCAATGTCTGCTGTCGAGGGGCTGCTCGCGGTGGCAAGAATGCACGACGGGCGGAGCAGTGGCGGGATTACCGGCTCCCGCCATGGATGCTGCTATCCGGATGAAGGTCCTCGTCGGATGTGAGGCTCTTCTCCTCGGGGTTGGTGATAACGATGGCGACCATGTTTGCTGCTTGACGAACAGATGATGGTGGCGAGGAGCTCGCGACGGCAGGGACAACGATCAGAGATGACGAGATATAGTCTGCTGGGGTCTCGCAGGAGAGGGAGGTCGCAGAGGTGTTGCACGCGAGGAGGAAGGCTCGTCGTGGGTCTGCTGGTCGTGGCAGCGGGTCGCGGCGGCGGTGACGCGAGGATGGCGGTGGAATTGGTTCACGGCGAGGAACAGAGGGAGATGCTGAGGGGTGGCGATCGGATTTACTTGAGCGAGAGAGAAAAGAGGGCGACGAGATTGGGGGATCGGATATTAAGCGAGAGAAAATCTTTCTCTCTTCTCTACTACACGAATTCGAGAGAGATAGAGAAAAAAAAACTTTGACGGCTGCGGTTTGGAGAAAAGAAATAGAGATACATGTACATATACATATACAATAACCTAGGTTTAAAACACACACTCACAACCGGTTAAGAATAGGGAAAAAGGGAAAAGAAATGATAATTCTGTTTTAAATGGCTGGGCCGAACTGGGTTCGGTTTGTTGGCCGTTTCGGTTCACGCGGGTATACTCGGGCCCGATTTAATCGCGCGATAAAATAAAATAACAACCGGGTCAGGCTCGGCCGGTTCAACTGGGTCGGTTCGTGTTCGTGACTTTCGAAGACTCGAGTTCTCGGGCTCGATTTCGTGATTTAAAATAACCGAACATTATCTATTTATTTCACACAAAATAATTATTTATTTTTATATAATTCACACAACAATATTTATTTAATAATAAACGGGCATTTAAACAATTAGGCATAATAATTATATTAATAGCAATTAGACATTTAATAATAATAATAACTATTACAACGCCCGTGAATAACACGGGTGCTTGCTAATTTTTTTATTAAAATTTAAAATTAATGAGAAAAATTAATTGAAAATTTCAATACCTTTTATAAAAATATATATATTATTATATATTTAGTATGACACTTTTTTATTTGTGCGACTTACCTGTGTTATATTATAATATTTTTCTTACTTGCAACATATGACTACATTAAACAAAAATGTATCAATTGAGAAATAATTTTATTTTTTTAATGAATTTTAATAAATATTATTATTTTTTATTATTATAAAGATAAATATGATCTATTTATTTCATATATACAATATAGATGTCAAATCGAAGATTATCAAAAGATAATTAATTTGATATATCATATATGTAAAACCGATAAGAAATATATAAGTTATCAACTTTTAAAATACATTTACAATTCAATAGCTAATTGAAGGAAACAAATCAAAAATCAGGGATATATTAGTCAGTTAGTGTCTCACTATGTAAAATTATAAAGAATTAAATTGTTATATTAGTAAAAGTTATATTAAAATACCTAAGTTAGGTAAATAATATTTATGGAATGTCCGAACCTAGATTATTAATTATTAATATATCAATATTATTTGTCCATACCTAATTACGAAGCATGATTTTTTGCCAAGTAGGATTCCGAAGCACCAAAAACAGCCACGTAGGCTCAGCGCATTTGAGAATAATATATAGGGAGGATAATAATAATAATAATAATAATAATAATAATAATAATAATAATAATAATAATAATAATAATAATAATAATAATAATAATAATAATAATAATAATAATTAAATAAATAAATAAACTAATAATCCCAAAAATTCCACAAATAAACGGGGCATTACAAATGAATTTACTCCATTTGCCAAGCTTAGGCTTAATTTGGGCTTAGTCATCAACCACACTACTTAGTCATGAGTTTGGGTGCTTAATATTAGGACACCTCAAACTAGATAAATGATGACTAATACATGAGTTTTCCCACCAATTGCTCACGGCAATTTTGAGGAAATTTGGAGTATAATTTGGACATTTTCATGACTTAAGCATGATTATGGAATTAATTAAGCATAATTAACATGCTTAATATATATTTGATAATACATGACTTATTTGATTAAACCAAAGTTAATCCGAAAGTGAACATGACCTCGAAAATAACTTCGGATAATTTCGACTGAAATAATTAATTCCGAACTCATTAATTAAATAATCGAATCGGAATTAAATCTGGAGACTTATCCGGTTACTGAAATAATTAACCGAATAATTTATCAACTAATAGTCGAACTTGGAATATAACTAGCTGATTAACTTGAACTTGAACATGAACATGATTATTTATTAACAAAGGCTAGCTTAAAAACTAAAAGCTAGTACTTTCCTTTATTAATAAAACTCGGGGTGTTACAGTATTAACTCAAGGGAGCAATTAATTAATAAATTGCAAACAATCAAACAATTATTTAATTAATTGCAATACCATAATTATAATCCAATATAATTACTAATGTGATCATGTATATATGTCTTTATAATGATTGTCTCTAGGACATATATACCAACATGGAAACTCCACAACAAAATGGCATTGTTGAAAGAAAACACCAACACATATTACAAGTGGTCAGGGCTATCATGTTTCATGCTTCATTGCCCTTACCTTTTTGGATTGATTGCATCATAGATGCTGCTCATATCATTAATAGAGCAGCTTCTTCTGTTTTGAACAACATGTCTCCTTATGAACTGCTTTACTAGAAACCACCTGCTTATGATCACTTAAGAGTAATTGGTTGCCTCTGTTTTGCATCTACACTCTCTGCTCACAGACATAAGTTTGACAAAAGAGCATCTAGATGCATACTTCTTGGTTATCCATTAGGTTGTAAAGGCTATAGGCTTTACAACCTGGATACCAAGAAAACATTCATATCCAGGCATGTGCAATTCTATGAATCACATTTTCCCTTTGCCAAAGATTTCTCTATTCCCAGTGGTCATATTCCCAATGATACATCTATGTTTCCAAAACCAACTGATAACTCACATTGTTTTGATACTCCCCATCATATACCACATGTTACCACAATGAATACAGCATCACCTTCATCACTGTCTTTGAAAAATTCCCCACATACACAATCTTCCCCAACTATACAACCTTCTCCAAACCTACAGACTGCCTCTGCTCCTAGTGACTCCTCTCCTACTCAACCCACTCCTCCCAGAAGAGAGTCTTCCAGACAAACAAAACCATCTGCCTACCTTAATGTGTACCATCACAACATACCATTTTCCAATTCTGTTCACTGTGATTCAACAGACTGCACATCTGGGACATGTCAGTATCCTATATCATCATATCTTTCCATTGCATCATTATCTCCATCTCATGCATGTTTTACCTCCTCTATATCCCAAATAACTGATCCTAAAACATATTCTCAGGCAGTTAAGGATCCACAGTGGCAGGATGACATGAACAAAGAACTTACAGCTTTAGAACAAACAAACACTTGGACCTTAACTGACCTGTCTGTTGGTAAACATTGTATAGGCTGTAAATGGGTATATAAGGTAAAATATAAATCAGATGGAACTTTAGAAAGATACAAGGCTAGACTAGTTGCTAAAGGCTACACACAAGAGGAGGGCATTGATTATTTTGACACCTTCTCTCTTGTAGCTAAGATTACAACTGTCAGATTCCTTGTAGCTTTTGCATCCATTAAAAAGTGGCATATTGAACAATTAGATGTTAACAATGCATTCTTGCATGGAGATTTACATGAAGAGGTTTACATGACCCCACCCCCAGGTTATTGTTCTAAATCTGATAAAAGGGTTTGCAGGTTGTTAAAGAGCCTTTATGGCCTTAAGCAAGCCTCAAGGCAATGGTTCCAAAAACTCACCTCTTGTCTTATTTCATATGGTTTCAAACAATCCATTGCTGATTGTTCTCTGTTCACTCTTACTACTGATTCTTACTTCATTGCTCTTCTTGTATATGTAGATGATGAAATTATATGTGGTAATAACATGTCTGAAATTCAGTCTATTAAACATCATCTACATTCCTGTTTTACTTTCTATTAAAGACTTGGGTCAACTTAAATATATCTTGGGTCTTGAATTTGCACACTCTGAATGTGGTATAAATATGTGTCAAAGAAAGTATGCTTTGGATATTTTAAGTAATACTGGTTTTTTGCCTTGTAAACATGCCATAACACTTATGGACCCTACTTTGAAACTTGTTCCTTTTCTGACAATAATACTCTCACTGATGCTTCTGAATATAAAAGGCTTGTTGGTAGGTTACTTTACTTGACCATTTCCAGGCATGATATTAGTTACAGTGTGTAGTGTCTGAGTCAATTCATGTCTAAACCTACTACCACTCATTTATCTGCAGCTCACAGAGTCCTTAGATACATTAAGGGAACAGTTGGTCAAGGGCTCTTATTCTCTAGTACTGGCCCATTAAACTTAACTGCTTACAGTGACTCTGATTGGGCTAGTTGCTTGAGTACAAGAAAAAGCATTACTGGTTACTTTGTTTTCCTTGGCAATTCCCTTGGGTCTTGGAAATCTAAAAAGCAAAGTACCATCACCAGGTCCTCTGCTGAATCTGAATACAGGGCCTTGGCTTCCACGTCATGTGAAATCTAATGGCTTCTGTGTCTATTATCTGATTTTAATGTCTCACAATCTTCTCCAGTTGTTTTGTTTACAGATAGCAGATCTGTCATGGTCATGGCTTCAAATCCTGTCTTCCACGAGAGAACTAAACACATTCAACTGGACTGTCATCTCATTCGAGAGAAGATCTCCAAAGGCCTAATCAAACTTCAGTACATCAACACCAAGGATCAAAATGCAGACATTCTCACAAAACCTCTACAAGGCCCTGCTTTTAGTCACCTTAAGTCCAAGATAAACCTGCACAATATTCATGTTTAGCTTGCGGGGGGTGAAAATATATTAAAGTGTTGTTTTATTTTAAGTTGTTGTATCATTGTACCAAGAGTTGTCACTTTATTAAAGACAACTTTAGTAATATAGGGTTAGTATATAAATAGGACTCCTGTACATTATTTCCTCACTTTTTCTCAACAGGTTTTTATGTTTTCCCTTTTCTCTCTCTCTCGTGTGTTTGTATCTTCTGAAAACCCTAAATCTACAAACCTTAATAGCTTATGAATCAATTCTCACAGTTGGATCATTTACTAAAGGGTAAAAAGCTTTTTCCCATCTGAACTATGACGATTTTGCGCATCACTCTATAAACTTTTTTTAGCAAACCAGCAACTGAACTATACAGGTTTGTCAAATTAACCTCTATACCGGAAATAAAAATGGTTTTGACTAAAAAAGGCTGATTCATAAGGGCATTTCGGACATTTCATATATTTTTCATAAACAAAAAAAGAAAAATGAAAAGAATAAAGAAAGAAAAACAGCAGCAACATTTTTCAAAGAAAAAAAATTAAAAGAAAAAAAGAAAGAAAACAGTAGCAGTGAAACGTTCCTATGATGTCGACGTCGGCGACCGCATTGGTGGCGGCGGGTTCCACGAGGAAATCGGACCGGAGCAAAAAGGAGTAACTTGTATTTTAAACTTGTAAAGAGTGGGGAAATGCAACGTCAACGTGCGTGACTATTATGAATAATGGCTACATCTGATGGGTTGATTTGGTCAAGTGAAGATGATCATATACATTTGACAATTGTGTTATAACTTTTTCTAAATGTGTAATGTACATTTTGGTAGCCGTCTTTGGATATGCAGCTGGTGTGTATATTGTTCATTTGAGCTTTGAAATATCTGAAACCTTTGGCAGATGGTATTTTAGGCCAAATTAACAATTTGTTAACATATATATCTATCTTAATATTGCATGATTAATTTGTTTGGGTTTAAAAAAATTAATAAAAAAGAAAAACAGGGAAAAAAGAACCATGTAATGTGAGGATGAAGAAGATGAGCAGGTGGCGCGAGATCGGGTCGACGGGCACAAGTTATGACGACTCACTAGTCAACTGCAACTCAAGTCGCCCACTGAAAACGCCCTGCTCGAGAAAGCCCTGCTATCGAGAGTGCCTCAAGAACCACGCATTCAGCATCAACGGACACGCCGTCGACTGCTGCAGTAAGTTCATCCCCGCCGGAGATGACATCACGCTCGAATCCCCACCGCAACTTCCATTAGAAAGAGTCTGACACCTCCTTAGGCGGCAGCGACAGCGACAGCGCCCTCGCCTTCAATCAGAGAGAGTCCGACATCCATCGACGAAGAGAGCTCATGCGGCGCCTCCCTCGACGGCATCCCCGACATCATAGGAACTCGACGTTGCTGTTGTTTTCTATCTTTATTCTTTTCACTCTCTCTTTTTTTTTTTGTTTTTTTTGAAAAAACCCATCGCTGCTGCTGTTTCTTTCTTTAATCTTTTTATTTTTTTAAAATATATAAAATTTCCAAAATGCCCTTGTAAATCAGCCTTTCTTAGCCAAAACCATTTTAATATTCGGTGTAGAGGGCAATTTGACAAACCCATATAGTTCAGGTGGTTTGTTAAAAAAAAAGTTCATATGGTGATGCGCCAAAATCGTCATAGTTCAGATGAGAAAAAGTTTTTTACCCTTTACTAAATGTTTTTGGTACTTTTTTTTTTGGTTGCGCTTTCTTTGTATGTTGTATTGAAACATGAGAATGATAGTTAATATAGAAAATTACCTCTAGAGCCGATCACATCACAAAATATTTTCATATATATTGGTATAATATTTTATTAGCAAATATGAGACAAATACACAAAGTAATTGCACTTCTACAAGATTTCAACATGATGCAGACCCTAGTAAGATATTGTCCGCTTTGGGCTACTTTCGCCACCCGCACGGCTTTGTTCTTGCCTGGGCTTTAATACACACCCACCAAAACACGTCTTACTAGTGAAGGTATCCACATCCTCATATAAGGCCTGCTTCGTTTCCTTTCAAACCCGATGTGGGATGCGCTGCATCACAACGAGAATTCTGCTATTTTTTATCTTCCTTTTTCAAAAGTTTTTGATAAGATGAGTGGTGGTTTATTGGGTAATGGCTGGATTTATGGGGATGTGGGTTATCTTTTACAACTTCCACTGATCTTAGTATCGGACTCGGATAATTTCGAATCGTACTAAAAACAGAATAAAAAAATAACTGTTGACCGTTTTACTTTTTCTGAACCGAATCGAACTGTCTCATGCCGTACCGAATCGAAGAACCAGAATTAAAAACTGAATTATAACATTAGTTGTATGTTATTAATATATTTTATGTCAACTTTGAACCTATATAATTTGTGAATTTTTAAAAAAAAACAAGTAGTATTTAGTAATAATAATTAAGTTTCACTTAAATTTCATGCTTAGTAATACGTGATATACAATTGAGCGTTTTCTAGTTTAAAAAAAATATATAAAATAGTATGAAAAGTTAAAGAAATAAAGAAATATTTTTTTTTACATTAATTAGAAATCTCTGAAGATCCGATCTGAACCGAATCGAACCAAAAATTAAAAATATCCGAACTGAACCTAACTAATTTTTTGGTACGATATCGGAGATCAGGTTTTAGTAATCTCTGAATTTTGGTATGGCTCCGAAGACTTGTCAATTTCCGAACCGTACCGACCCATGCTCACCCCTACTTCCCACCACATTTTTGCTTCTCTCTCTTTTTCTCTCTGTCAGAACTCATTCACACCCACCTCCAAGCAATCTCTCTTTCCATATTCAACTTTTTTTTTATTTTTTTTTTATATTTTTAAAGTAGGATGTATAGTGTTTCCACTTCCCCTCCTCGATGACTCGAACTCCCGACCTATCGGTCATAGGTGAAGCGTTTTACCACCCAACTGCGTTTTATTGTCTCTTTCCATATTCAACTTTTCTCTCATCTTTCACTTTCTCTCTTCATTCATTTTCTCTCCTCTTTCACTCCATGGCGAAAACTGATCGACCCGCCACTGTCGAAGGCAGTCATCATGGCGAAGGAGAAGCCCACAACCGAGATACAGTTCTCGCCTTCGCAACGTTGAACGTAAAGTTGAACGCAAGCTTGTCTAGAAGAAAATTCAATTCCAAAATAAATCACGTAACAGTGGTGGCCAAGAATCTGTCAATGCAAACAACATCGACGACGTCGATGAACCTCCCTCCGCAATGAAGTGAACATGGTGGAGGATAAAGGCAACCACCTTACCAAAAGGAGGTCCCGAACAAGATTCAAATTATGTTGAAGGTGAAGGAATCGGCATGGATGAGATGAATCTCGATGTAGATTTCGTTGAAAGTGGGGAAGAAAATATAAAAAGAAGAAATGAATGCCAAACACGATTCGGTCGACATCATTAAAAAAAGAGGACATATGTTAATGGCGAGCGTAAAAATCTCAAGAACTATAATTTTATAAAATTATTTCTTTTTTTTTTTGCGCATTTTTTTAAATTGATTCTTGTTATGTTGTTATATTGTGTTACAATTTACTATTCTTAGCCGATTCTATTTACATGTTCATAAATTAATTCTTGTTATTTGTATATAATGTTTAGAGTTATAAAAACTAATTTGCAACATTGCTATAGATCCTGCAAATTTTTCCGTAGGATGTACAGAGCAAACAACATCTAATGTTGAGTCAAAAATAATGGGTCATGCTGGACCCTACGGGATGTGAGGCACATTCCAGGACTGAAGAGGAATCTCATCTCAGTTGGACAGCTGGACAATGACGGCTTCCACACAATGTTTGGAGACGAAAAGTGGAAGGTCAGCCGAGGAGCTATGACTTTGGCAAGAGGGCTGAATTCAGGAACGCTTTACACGGCGAGTGGATCCAGCTCAAACATTCTCCTGGCAGGAGCTGTCTCACAATCGCACTTGTGGCACAGTCGCTTGGACCACATGAGCGAGAAAGGAATGAATGTACTAAAGTCGAGAGGACTTTTGCCCGATTTGGAGTCAGTGGACGTGGGTCTCTGCGAGCAATGCGTGCTTGGAAAGCAGAAGCGAGTGAGCTTCATAACCACTGGGAGAGCTCCAAAGACAGAAAAAAACTAGAGCTCGTGCACACTAACTTATGGGGGCCAGCACCGGTGACATCTCTTGGAGGATCGATTGCACTCTGGCTATCGCTGTATAGAGCCACATCCTCTTGAGGTCTCCCAAGTTCATTCAGGAATTTTTGCAGCCAAACTGTCCAACTGAGATGAGATTCCTCTTCAGTCCTGGAATGTGCCTCACATCTCGTAGGGTCCAGCATGACCCATTATTTTTGACTCAACATCTAATGCATTTTATAGCTTTTAGAAATTCTTGTTTTTTATTAGAAATCAAGATGTGAATAATTTAATGTCCTTTAATTGTTGTTGTATGAACCAATGTTTTAAATACGGTACCGGTGGTCATATCGGTCTAGCCACCAGTACGCGGTATTACCGGTCGGACCGATAATATCGGTGGTATTACCGAATTAGCAAATCTAATGATAAGTATAAATATACATAAAAATATATAATACCAAATGCAAAAAAAGGTAAAAACATAAATTATCATAATCATTAATTTCAACTTCTCAATGAGAAAAAAAAAAAAAA
>CACSLK010030875.1:7176548-7188130 GCA_902706635.1 Striga hermonthica | reverse complement strand
TGACGGGCCTCCGCGCCGCGCTGCCTTGTAGTGGCGCGCCGTGATAAGTCCTTCTCACGCCAAGTCTCACATATATATAAATAAGAGATCGGGACTACTTTGAGGATCTATTCTCTCTTACGCCCGATAAAACACGAAACCCTTACTCTCTTCTCTTTTCTCTCATTTTTACACTTGCTTACATCTTTTCGATCGTAGAACAAGGAATAAACATCGGATTTTGATATTGATTTCGGAATTAATCTTGTTTATCAAAGTCGACATTGGGATTTAATCAATCGTAATATTTCCTTTTAAACTTATTGTTAATTATGAATTCTTGGGTTGTGATGAATGCTTTCGTTGTTTTTTCGACTATGAGTAGCTAAATCCGTAGGCTAGGGATAGGGGATTGATGTTTTGGAATCGTTTGTGATTGTGAGTGTTCGTTGATTGTTCTTCTTATGCGAGTTAATCTTTAATTAGGGTTTTTCAATCATTATTTTGGATTTTGAGAATTGTTGAAGGGTGACACTTCAACTTTCAATTGTTTAAATTGAATTTGATAAATTCATGCTTGATGTTGTTAATGCTAAACGGGCTAGTTGATTAATCATCTTCTAGTCTAAGTTAATCAACTCTTAGAACCGAAAGGGGAGGAGTCTGTCGAAATAGGCTCACAAAGGCTAGGCTTGTTCGTAACTGTATTTTCTAGGAGTTAAATGACTTGTTAACTTTCCGTTCTAGTTTGTTCTCTTATTACGAAAAGTTATTGAGAATGAGTACTTGAACGTGTAGCTTATTCAATTCACTTAACTGGACAATCACTTGCTTGATAATCACATTTCGAACCAAAACGGACATCCCCGACTCCCTAGCTTCTCTAATCCTATATGTTCAACGTTGCTTGCTATTTACGTTGCTTAATTTAGATCCTCGTGCTAGTAGATAAAAAATAACCCATATCAATTGAATTAGAATGTCTAGGATTTTTATTTCTTTCATTCGTGTTTGAATAAACGCACATAGTATTCCGGCTAACCTTCCTCGTGAGACACGACCCGGTGTCGAATCTTTTGATTCTACTCCAAAAAATATTTAAAACAACTTGGCACCGTTGCCAGTCAAGGTTTAGGACATATTTTGCGCTTATTCACTTTTTTGTGTGTTTCTCTTGTTCTCTTTTTCTTCGTTAGGTGTTAGTTTGTTTGCTGATTTGGTTTTCATTTTATCTTTTTTTTATCTATCATTGGTACTCGTAACCCTTGTTTGATTTAGTGTATGCGTAGCAGGAGTGGACGTGTACTATCTCCAATCAACAAGTCCGTTAACGAGAGCCTAAGAGAGCTACTGGAAGAGCTTACTCTAGAGTCACTAGAAAAAGCGAGCACTCCCTTGAATCATCCGAAGCAAGTGATACATACATGGCTAAACAACAACAACAACCTCCTCGCAATGTCCTCAGAGATCTGGCCCAACTTATGATCGGGCCAATTACCTCTTACATCCGGTTGCCACAAGCCGCCCGCAACTATGAGCTGAAAATAATCTATTACAATCAGTTGCCTTCATTCCACGGGCTCCCTAATGAAGATTCACTCCATTTCCTCCGTGAGTTTTACAACGTTCTCCAGACGTTTTCTCTACATGGGCTGTCTGAGGACCATCTTAAAATGCGGTGCTTCCCAGAGACTCTGAAGGACCGAGAGTCTACTCTAAATTCGTCGGGAATTACTATTCCCATCAGAAGACCCAGGACATCCGATCCTAGATCGTCTCTTTCAGTCAGCTACCGAATGAAGCTCTTCATGAGGCCTGGGAACAATTTAAGGATCTTCAATGGCAATGCCCTCATCATAACCTCTCACCAGAGCTTTTGGCGAAGTGCTTTTATGACTCCCTCCACCAGAACTTGCAGTACATGGTGGATAATGCATCCGGAGGGGATATTAGGGCCAAACCAGCTGAAGAGATATGGATATTTACGAGACGATGAGTGCTAAATCATCTCAGAAAAGTATCAGAGGGAAGAGGTCCGCAGTGAACGAGGTCGGACTGGGCGATAATGTCATGGCCCTACAGTTAGCCCAGCTCACGGAGAAGATGCGACTATTAAATGCTCGAAATTCCTCCTCAATTCTGACTATGGCCGTGAATGTTTGCGGTGCATGCGGAGTTAAGGGACACAATTCCGAGGTGTGCCCGACAGCCATTAACCCAAGCTACAGAGGACAAAGTACTGAGGTGAATGCACTATAGGGTTATCAGAACCGACCCAAAAATGACCCCTACTCGAACACGTACAACGCAGGGTGGAAAAATCACCCACATTTCTCATGGTCCAATAATCATTACCAGCAATGACCTCAGCAGCAGTAGCAACCTAGGTGAATGCTAAGGCTGCAGCACCAGAAACTGGACCAACCCCACCGAGCACATACGACAAGCTCGATAAGATTCTAAACTTCATCACCAATCAAGATGCGTCCATTAAGCGTCACGAGATGCAAGTAGGCCAGCTGGCGACACGGGTTGGTAACATCGAGACTGAATTGGATAAAAGGAAGCTGTCAAGCCAACCAGAGCACGCAAAGTCAGTTACCGTGATTATACCCGAGCCAGAGGTCCCAAGACTAGTTACACAGCCACCCGAGCCTGCCTTACACAAATCACCAAACCCTTACAAACCGAAGAGTCCTGTCCTGAGTCGGCTCTTGGAAGAGAAGGACCGCCGAATTAGAGACCTGCATGCGATGCTGACTAAGGCTAATGTCGACTTATCTCCACCGGATGTGATCAAGAAGATACCGAAGTATGCGAGGTTTTTCAAAGAATTAGAGGCAAGTAAGCAGAAGCTCGAGAATGATAACGAGGTGTTGGTGTTTGAAGCGGCAAGCGTCTTCTAGCATGCCTTGCCAAAGAAAGAAAAGGATCCCGGAGGCTTTGTGATCACTATGGACTTCGGGAATGGGGAAGAGACATCGGGGTTACTTGATCTTGAAGCAGGCATTAACCTCATGCCACTTGCAGTTTATCACCGCCTCGGGCTTGGAGCCTTGAAGCCCACCAAAATGCGCCTTCAGTTAGTCGTTCGCTTGTTCCGTCAACCAGCAGAGAGTATGGAGGACGTACTCGTCCAAGTGGGGAAGATGATATTCCCCATGGACTTCGTTGTGCTCGACATGGGGAACGTGCAAGAAAATGGGAAGCAGCACACCACTCTCCTTGGCCGACCCTTCATGGCTACCACGAGCACTTTATAGACATGAAGAAGGGGACGACTAGCATGACAGTATTGGGCGAGTCCATCACTGTTTCTGTTCGAGAAACCCAGCCTGAGCCGCAGGCGAATGTGATGGAAGAGTGTGCATACGTTCGAACAATAGAGCAGCTGACTGAGGAAGTGTGCATGCGAGAGCACTCTAAGAGGGCATTGCAGGACCGAGCTGTCAATGATAGAGGATGCCATACTGACCGCCAACTGAGTTCTAGTGAGCTTTCTCGATCTGAATGGGGTGAGAGGTTTGACTTGACGAAGGTCCGCCGCTGTTCGGGGCCTGACTACTTCCATCCTCCACGAGCACCACCGGATTCATAGTGACTAGTCTAGTCACTGTGTCCTGTACGTTTGTATCTTTTCCCTTCTCTTTTTTTTTTTTTTGTTTTTGCTTTAGTTTTTCTGCCTTGGTTTTTATGTTGGTTGATTATGTAGGTTAACTTTCCTTGCACTAAAGATCGACAATGGGGACATTGTTCGGTTTTAAGTGTGGGGGAGTTTTTGCATGATTGTGTGCTTATATGGTTGACCAGGTCTAGGTCTTTTAGGATATTTTCATTTTCTTTGCTTTTGTTTGAGTGTTTTGTCTTGAGTCAGTTTGCGTGTTTTTTAGTATGGATTATGGTGAATTTTAAGATTCTTTGATGATTGTTTATGATGTTGAGAAGATGTGATGATGATCATGACCAGTATATTTTGATGAACTTGATGTGTCGTTTTGTTGGACATTATTTACCTTATTTGAGGGTTTGAGCCTTATTTTGTTTCTTGAGAGATATTGGTCGAATTCTTGTTGATCATAACTTGCTTTGAGTTTATTTTGAAATGAAATGATTGAAGTAGTGTTTTGTGAATATGATTGAGGCATTTCTTTGACATTGCTCGTTTAGCCTTTTTCATTGACCCTTGAGATTATATTTCCATTAGTAGCCCGTTGTGCCTTAAACTGTATTTCTTGTCAATCGGTTTGATTGAATTATTTGAAGATTTGACAATGCATTTGTTATGATGACGGAGCTTCTAATATGTGTTTGGAGAAGGTGTATAATTTGTTTGAGTTGCATTTTTGGGTGCTTGACAAAAAAAAAAGGGAATTCTCAAGACGAACTAAAGGATTCTACTCCGCTTACTTGTGGCATTGTCACGAGTAATGAGTATTAGGAAACCACTCTAGGAAACTTGGATGACCTCCAATGTTTAAACCTAGAGAATGTCGTCTGTTTGTCCCATTTTTGTTGCGTTTTTCGTTATCTTTTTGTCTTTCTTTTTCTCCTGTTTTGAGTCGTTCAGTTGAGTTTTAGTTTATTTTATGGTTTATTTTGTGTTTTGCTTTATTTCGGTTTTTCTGGTATTTTCTCGGTCGCTTTTCGGTTGTGTGTCTTTTTTGGTGTGCAGGTTATAGGATTCGAGAGGATTTGTTTTCCGTGATAAATGGACCGAGCAAGTATGGATAAAGAAAGCAATTCGTTAGGAGTTCACAAGAGAAAACAGATTTAAATTCTGTTTCCAAATGAGCTCGCATGAACATGAAAAGCTAAGTCGGATAACTAGTCATAAGTTGGCTCGGGCCTTCGAACGTGAACAACCTCTTCTTTTTCTTATGACAGCACCCCCATGCCGGCAACCATCTCCTTCGTGTCGCTCTACATCCTCCACATAGCCCCACCATCACGAGAACACCTCCCTCTTCGGCGCTGCAAGACCACCACCTCGCCGTGAAGAAGCCGCCGCGCAGCTACATAAATTCAATCCCCGGGCCGCGGCAGGCGACACGCCGCGGCGCCTGCTCGTATTTCTCCCACTGCCGCGCCGTGAAGAGCTGCTGAAGCTCGCCCGTGACAGATCCCGCGCCGCGACCAAGACTCCCGCCGCGCCGTGGCACTGCCGCAAGACCTGCCCAGCACCACACCGTGAAGGCCATTGCGCCGAGCCAGTGAAGTCCTCTCGCACCGTGAGCTTGTCCCGCGCCGCGGCAGAACCATTTCCCACGCCGCTGTGCCAAGTTCCACGTAGTGCCTGCTGAAATTCTCCCCATCGCTCAGATTTCAAGGCCGCGGCCGCGAGTATTCTTCACCGCGGCCGCGGCGAATAAAGGCGCGCAGCATCCTGGAACTTCAGAGCAGAATTTTCGCGGCCTCAGACGATCTCGCGGCCGCGGAGCTCTCCTTCACCGCGGCCCGCGGGCCTCTCCGCGGTCGCGACCTTTGCGATCAGATTTTTAATAAAGAAGATTTTTTTTTTTGGTGTTTTTAGAGACGTTCGTTCACAACCTAGAGAGGGTTTTACTCTCATTCTTTTTCACTATTTTTCATCGTCCTCTCAAAAATTTCGATTGTAGAACAAGGATTTACACTCGGATTTTGCTATTGCTTTTGGATTCAATTTTGATTATAGGATTATCGTTCAAGTTCCATTAATCGTAAGTTTTTAATTTATTTAATCTATGGATTTGTTTGCTTTGATTATGGATGCTTGTGTTGATTATCCGATCATGAGTAGCTAAATTTTTATGCTAGGGAATAGGGGATCGATACTTTGAATTATTTTGTAATTATACGGCTCAAGATTGTTCAATTTATGCGATTCATGCTTAATTAGGGTTTTCTATTTACGCTTGAATGTTGAGAATTATTGAAGGAGTGACACTTCAATTTTCAATTGCTCGTTGATTGAATTTGATTCGTTCTTGCGTGATTTTGTTAACCCGATATCGACTAGTTGATTAATCATCTTCTAAGATTATTTAATCGACTCTTAGAACCGAAAGGGGAGGGGTCGGTCGAAATAGATTCGCATGAACTAGGCTTGTTCGTAACTGTATTGCCTAGGAGTTAATTGACTCGTTAATTTGTCGTTCTAGTTTATTCTCTTGTTACGAAAAGTTATTGAGAATGAATGCTTGATCAGGTAGATTATTCGAATTTTATGGTTGATAATCACTTTCCCGTTAGTTGCATCTTGAACCAAAGCAGATATTCTCGACTCCCTAGCTTCGTTAAATCTTATTTGTTCTACGTGCCCGTTTGCTATTTACTTGCTTTGTTTAATTTATTTGCAGTAGTTGATATTAAAAACCAACCAATCTTTGATTTAGAATGTTTAGGATTTTTTTATCTCTTTTATTTCTTTCATTCGTGTTTGAATAAACGTACATTTTATTCCGGCTAACCTTCTTCGTGAGACACGACCCGGTCTTCGAATCTTTAGATTCTTCTCGGGAAAATATTTACAATAAATTGGCGCCGTTGCCGGGGAAGGTTCAGGACTTAATTTGTGCGCTTATTTATTTTGATTTTCTGTGTTTCTCATTTGTCTTTATTTTCATTCAATTTTCTCTTGTGTTTACCGTTGGTGCTCGTAACCTTCTGTTTTCTGAGTGTATGCGTACCAGGAGTGGACGTATATTCTCTTCGATCAACATATCAGTCAACGAAAGCCTAAGGGAGCTACTAGAAGAGCTTACTCTGGAGTCACAAGAGAAAGACGAGCACTCTCCGGAATCATCTGAAGGAAGTGATTCAGACATGGCTGAACAACAACAACAACCTCCTCGTAATGTCCTCAGAGATCTGGCCCAACCTATGATCGGGCCAATCACCTCTTGCATCCGGTTGCCACAAGCTGCCCGCAACTATGAGCTGAAGGTGGTTCACTACAATCAACTTCCATCATTCCACGGGCTCGCCAACGAGGACCCACTCCACTTTCTCCAGGAGTTTTACAACGTCCTCCAGACGTTTACTTTACACGGGCTAAGTGAGGACGAACTCAGAATGCGGTGTTTCCCGGAGACTTTAAAAGACCGAGCCAAGGCGTGGATCATGACCCTCGCCCCGAACTCTCTCACAACCTGGGCAAAAGTATACTCTAAATTTGTTGGGAAATACTATTCCCATCAGAAGACTCAGGACATCCGGTCCTAGATTGTCTCTTTTGCTCAACTGCCACACGAGCCTCTTCACGAGGCCTGGGAACGTTTCAAGGACCTCCAGAGGCAGTGCCCCCACAACAACCTTTCTCCCGGATTATTGGCGAATTGTTTCTACGATTCCCTCCACCAGAACCTGCAGTACATGGTGGACAATGCAGCCGCATGGGATATCGGGGCTAAGACGGCTGAAGAGATGATCGCAATCTACGAGACAATGAGTGTTAATTCTTCTCAGAAGAGCATTAGAGGAAAGAGGGCCACGGTGAATGAGATAGGATCGAGCAACAATGCCATGGCCCAACAGTTAGCCGAGCTCACGGAGCAGATGCGACTATTGAATGCTCGAAGGTCCTCGCCGATTCAGACAATGGCAGTAAATGTCTGTGGTGCATGCGGAGTGCAGGGACACAGTTCTGAGGTGTGCCCATCAACAATCGAGCCGGGCTACGGAAGCCAAAATACTGAAGTTAATGCAGTGCAGAATTTTCATAACCGGCCTAAAAACGACCCCTACTCGATCACATATAACCTCGGGTGGTGAAACCACCCTCACTTCTCATGGGCCAACAATCACTATCAGCAGCCACCTCAAACCAACTTCGTCCCCCAGCAGCAGCAACCGAGGGGAATGTTAAGACTTCCAGCACCCAAAACTGGACCCACCCCACCGGGCATGGATGACAAGCTCGACAAGATTCTGAACTTCATCACCAATCAAGATGCATCCATTAAGCGTCTCGATACGCAAGTAGACCAGTTGGCCACACGGATGGGGAACATCGAGACTGAAATGGATAAAGGGAAGCTGTCGAGCCAGCCGGAACACGCAAAATCGGTTACAGTAATCTTGCCCGAGCTAAAGAGCCCGAAGAAAGAAGAACAAAAAGCAGAGACCCCAGTTATACCGTCACCTGAGCCTACGTTGCACAGAGACCCAACCCCATACAGACCGAAGATTCCATTCCCGAGTCGACTTTTGGAGGAGAAGGACCGTAAGCTGATGCGGGACCTCCATGCCATGTTGGCTAAGGCCAACGTTGATTTATCTCCTACCGACGTGATGAAGAAAATCCCAGCCTATGCAAGAGTTTGCAAAGAAGTAGAAACGAGAAAGAGAAGGGTAGAGAGTGACGATTGGGGTGATTATATGCGAGGCAGCCAGTGTCTTCCGACATGACTTGCCACGGAAAGAAAAAGATCCCAGGGGATTCGTGATTGATATAGCCTTCGGGAGTGAGAAGTAGGCCTCGGGGATGCTCGACCTTGGAGCAGCATAAATCTCATGCCTTTTCTATTTATCGGTGACTTGGGCTCGACGGTTTAAAGGCCACCAGAATGCGCCCAGAGCTCGCCGACCGCTCGCTCCGTCAACCCGAGGGAATTGTGGAGGACGTACTTGTTCGAATAAGGAAGCTGATTGTGCCTGTTGACTTTGTCGTGCTAGATGTGGGAAAGTGCAAAAGAATGAGACGAGTCACACCATCCTCCTCAGGCGACCGTTCATGGCGACCACGAACACGATGATCGATGTCAAGAGTGGGACGCTGAACATGACGGTGCTGGGCAAGTCTGTCACCATTTCGGTTCGAGAGACCAAGCCTGAGCCGCAGGCACATTTGGAGGAGGACTGCATGTCCATTAGGGCGATCGAGAAGTTGGTTGACGAAGCGTGTGAGAGAGCTTACGCGAAGAGGTCTTTACAGGACCGAGCTTGTGTTGAGAGAGTATGCCGGACTGACCGCCACACTACACCACCCCAGCCGAATTCCAGTGAGCTGCCCCGATCCCAATGGGGCGAGAGATTTCATGCGCCTGAGGCCCACCGCTGTTCGGGGCCTAACTATCTCCACCCTCCGCCCGCACCACCGGATTCACAGTGACTAGTCTAGTCACTGTGCCCTGTACGTTTGTATCTTTTCCTTTCTTTTTATTTTCGTTCTGCTTTAGTTTTTCTGTCTTGGTTTTTCTGTTGATTGATTATATGAGTTAACTTTCCTTGCATTTAAGATCGACAATGAGGACATTGTTCGATTTTAAGTGTGGGGGAGGTTTTACAAGATTATGTGCTTATATGGTTGATCAGGTCTAGGTCTTTTGGTTTGTTTTTTTCTTTTTCTGTTTTAGTTTTATTATCTTTTCTTGAGTCAGCTTGTGTGTTTCTCGAGTATGGATAGTAGTGATTTTAAGATTTGTCGAGAATTGTTGATGATGTTGAGGAGATGTGATGATGATCATGATTAGTATATTTTGATGAACTTGATGTTGCATTTTGTTGGACATTTATTTACCTTATGTGAGGGTTTGAGCCTTATTTTGTTTCTTGAGAGACGTTGGTCGGATTCTTGTTGATCAGAACTTGCTTTTGGTCTATTTTGAAATAAATTGATTGAAGTAGTGATTTGTGAAGATGATTGAGGCATTTCTTTGACTTTGCTCGTTTAGCCTTCTTCATTGACCCTTGAGATGATATTTCCATTAGTAACCCGTTGAGCCTTAAGCTGTATTTCTTGTCAACCAATTTGATTGAATTATGTGAAGATTTGACAATGAATTTGTTATGATGTCGGAGCTCTTAATATGTTTTTGGAGAAGGTGTATAATTTTCTTGATTTGCATTTTGGGTGCTTGACAAAAAACAAAAAAAAAAATAATAATAATAAAATAAATGGATTCGCAAGACGGACTGAAGGATTCTACTCCGCTTACTTGTTGAAATTCTTTGACGAGTAATCAGTATTGGGAAACTACTCTAGGAAACTTAGATGGCCTCCAATGTTTAAACCTAGGGAATGTCGTCCTAATGTGTCAGTCTTGTTTTAAAAAAATAATACTCCCTAAATAATAATAAAAAAAAGAGAGAAAAAAAAAGAAAAGAAAGAAAAGTCGAGTACTTGAAGTGCAATTCAGCTTGAGTATATATATTTGTTGCGCCGCGCCGTGGCACTGCCGTAAGACCTGCCCAGCACCACGCCGTGAAGGCCATTGCGCCGCGCCAGTGAAGTCCTCTCGCACCGTGAGCTTGTCCCGCGCTGCGGCAGAACCATTTCCCACGCCGCTGTGCCTAGTTCCCCGCCGCGCCTGCTGAAATTCTCCCCGTCGCTCAGATTTCAAGGCCGCGGCCGCGAGTTTCCTTCACCACGGTCGCGGCGAACAAAGGCGCGCAGCATCCCGGAACTTCAGAGTAGAATTTTCGCGGCCTCGGACGATCTCGCGGCCACGGAGCTCTCCTTCACCGCAGCCCGCCGGCCTCTTCGTGGCCGCGACCTTTGCGATCAGATTTTTAATAAAGAAGATTTTTTTTGTGTGTGTTTTTAGAGCAGTTCGTTCAGAACCTAGCGAGGGTTTTACTCTCATTCTTTTTCACTATTTTTCATTGTCCTCTCATAAATTTCGATCGTAGAACAAGGATTTACACTCGTATTTCGCTATTGCTTTGGATTCAATCTTGATTATAGGATTATCGTTCATGTTCCATTAATAGTAAGTTTTTGATTTATTTAATCTATGGATTTGTTTGCTTTGATTATGGATTCTTGTGTTGATTATCCGATCATGAGTAGCTAAATCATTATGCTAGGGAATAGGGGATCGATGTTTTGAATTTGTTTGTAATTATCGGGCTCAAGATTGTTCAATTTATGCGATTCATGCTTAATTAGGGTTTTTGATTTATGCTTGAATGTTGAGAATTATTGAAGGAGTGACACTTCAATTTTCAATTGCTCGTTGATTGAATTTAATTCGTTCTTGCATGATTTTGTTAACCCGATATCGACTAGTTGATTAATCATCTTCTAGGATTATTTAATCGAGTCTTAGAACCGAAAGGGGAGGGGTCGGTCGAAATAGATTCGCATGAACTAGGCTTGTTCGTAACTGTATTGCCTAGGAGTTAATTGACTCGTTAATTTGCCGTTCTAGTTTATTTTCTTGTTACGAAAGGTTATTGAGAATGAATGCTTGATCAGGTAGATTATTCGAATTTCTTGGCTGAACAATCACTTGCCCGTTAGTTGCATCTCGAACCAAAGCGGATATCTCTGACTCCCTAGCTTCGTTAAATCTTATTTGTTCTGCGTGCCCGTTTGCTATTTACTTGCTTTATTTAATTTATTTGCAGGAGTTGATATTAAAAACCAACCAATCTTTGATTTAGTGTTGGGTTCTGTTAGGCACGTCAAACAACATGCACAACATTGAACTTTATCGAAATAAGTACTAACGCAGCGGAATCTATAGATAGGATATGGACGTTTACCTTTTATAATTTTTGCCGACTCTGAGACGATGTAGAGTACCGTTGGTGAAGTTCGTTTGAACACCACAACCTAATGGGCAGATAGGTTTGGCCTTTAGTTGATTCTAATCAACTCGCCAAACAGATCACGAACGGAC
>CACSLK010030875.1:7146339-7166289 GCA_902706635.1 Striga hermonthica | reverse complement strand
GACCATTGACTTCGGCGTTGACCGTTGACTTCCGACGTTGACCGTTGAATTTCGGTGTTGACTTTCAGCATTGACTGTTGACCCATAGTATGGCATTGTGTATGAAGTGAATATGCATACAGTACTATGCACTTAGTAAGAACTAAATATGCATAAGAAATGAATTATATATGCCATCCTTATGAACTAAATATGCACCAGTAATATCAACTATGTATGCACTGTTTATGTACTAAATATGCACATTTTACTAACTAAATATGCATCAGGAATGAACTAAATATGCAACGAAAATATGCAATAAAATATACATTTTATACAATTAAATTAAATATAATAATTTATGATTTTTATTATATACTTAATTTTAATTTTAAATTGATTAATGACACAAATAAATTGTTATGATTGGATCTCAAATAAAATATGTATGCACTGTTAATGAACTAAATATGCATTTCGTAAGAACTAAATATGTGTCATGAATTAAGTAAATATGCATAATAAATTAATTATATAAATATTATTATATATTTAATTTTAAATATAACAAGTATGTATTTCGTATTAACTAAATATGCATCACAAATTACCTAAATATTCATAATAAATTAACTAAATATGCATCATAAATTACCTATATAAACTGCACATTTTATTGCATATTTTTCGCTGCATATTTAGTTCATTCATGATGCATATTTAGTTCATAACAGATGCATATTTAGTTCATAAAGGGTGCATACTTAGTTGATATTATTGGTGCATATTTAGTTCATAAGGACTGCATGTACAATTCATATCTCATGCATATTTAGTTCATATTGAATGCTGGTAGTGGAAGCATATTTACTTCATACATATAATGCATACTAGTGGTCAACGGGCCAACGCCGGAAGTCAACGGTCAACGCCGGAAGTCAACGGTCAACGTCAAAAGTCAACGATTTTTCGCCAAAAGTCAACGGTCAATGCCGGAAGTCAACGGTCAATGCCGGAGTTAACTAATAATTATTTAATTATTTAATTAATATATATTTTAAGAAGAGGACTCGTTTTAAGGAGTGGACTCATTTTAAGGACTGGACTCATTGGATCCTCCCCCTATATATATATATATATATATATATAATCTTCCCGTTTTATTTTTATTTTTGAGCCTCGATTATTCTTTTACTGATGAACCGAGTTTTCGGCCCGAACCAATTGACCTGCGCGTCCCGAGCCCGTGTGCATCCGGTTCGGCCCTAACTCTCTCTCTCTCTCTTTTTGTTGCTTGGTGTCCAAGTTTGGAAGGATTGAAAACCCTACTTGTATATATATATGAGATTCTCTTAGCTCTCCCTATCGTTAAACCCTCAGCAATAATATTACGCAGCTTTTGCGATCCCTCCCAACTTTCTCTCTCGGCGATTTCTTCAGAACAGAGAAAGCTTATCTCTCACCTTCACGCAAGTATTAGTCGCCATCATCATTTTTACCGCACCATCACCGAGAATCCCTTTCTGGCAAGCAAGCAGCTGTCGGCCACCACCGACCATCACCATCTTAAATCTGCGCAGCCCCGTCGTCATCACGCACACCTTCGTTGCCATCAGCAGCCCCTGCTCATCATCACGCCACCACCATCAACGTCGCACCGCCATCCCGTCAAGCCTGCGGAGAAGAGAACACCAGCCGGACATCACAGAAATAACAGCAAGTGGTCGCTGCTTCTCCGCCCAACCGGCAACCACCGACGAATCCCGTTTTTCCGACTGAGCAGGCTCCCACCGTCTCGCCCCACTGCTGCTCACCTTCCCGGCGATTCCCAGCGAGCCCCGACGTCAACGTGTCCTTCGTGTTGCTGTTCGTGAGCATCTCCCCAGCAGGGCCCTTGTTACTGTCCTGTTCACCGTGTTCTGTCGGCGAGTCAAACGAAATTGTCGAGCCTCCTCGTTTCGGTCGAGCACCACCAGCAAGTTCCCACTGTACGTCGGCACCTCTGTGATCATTTTATGACGCCCCTAGCGAGCCGAAACAGCCCCCGCAAGACTACGTACACGCACGCCCTGAGCCGTTATTGTCGAGCCCGACGAGCGTACTTTCGACCTCCGAACAGCTTGTCTCGGCCATGGTTTTGTTCGTTGTCACGTGTTAATCCCGAGAACGGTACCAAAACTCGAATTCCCCGTTCTTTTAGTTGCGTTTTAGAGCTTTTATGACAATGCGTTATTGAGGGTTCGTATATAGAGTTTTTGTGGTACTTTATTGTTTAATTTGAGATCATTACGACACCTAGTTAAATTCGTGTATGTGTTGTGGATAATGGAAGCTTGTTGTCTCCGTGGCCTCATGGCGAGGGCCTCGAACGAATTTGGTGTGTTTCGGGTCTTATTTGGGATTTTGAAATCGTAATTGTTGCTGAACCGTATTTAAATCATGATAAATTTTATACTACTCCGATTGCCATGAAATTTTATATGTGAGTTCCTGTGTTGGTATTGCATGTGTTGTAAAAAGTTTAGAATTTAATTCCATCTATAGCTATTTTAATTAATTGTTTTGATCTCTGGACAGAATAATGTAAAAGGTATATAAAATTGAGTTGTGCTCCAAATTGGCTCATTTTTAAATATGTTGGTCCATTGTATTAAGTAGATGTTGCGTAAAAATGTCGTAATTGTTGGACTTCATTTACTAGGGTAAATAATTGTTTGTAATTTCCTACTGAATTTTTTTTTATTATGATAAATCGTACCTTTGTTTTAAATAGCCAATAATTGGTGAGCATGCTCCTTTTATGATATATTACTTAGAATAAAATTTTCATAATTTAATTTCTTTTTTATGAAAGGTTTATAATTAAAATGGTTTTTCTACTGAATATTGTCAGAATTTTTATAATTCGTATGTTGCATGTTTAGAATTGGAATTTTTATATGTTGGTCCTTACCTACTGTTGTTGCTCAAGTAAAAATTTCAAGTATTAATTCGTTCACTAGGTCAAGTTTTAAATTTGTGCTTGTTTTTGCTAAAAACTTGTTCGAATTTTATAAAATCATGTGTTTTGGGTTAAGGGACGTAATTTCGTGGTTTTATTAAGTTCAGTGAGGTGTAGTTTTGGTTAACATTTCAGAGCCTAACTCATTCGGTAACCTGACCAACCTGATTATGTGATTTATCGGCTTTTGTTTCAAAAATATAGTTTTGAGGTTAAAAACCGTAAATCGGCTCGCATCCTATTCTTTGTTTGTTTGACTTGGTAAATCTTTTATTGAGATTGTGAACTCCATACGTGTTTGGTTGAGTCTTTGAGTCGAGTCTAAGTGTTCCAACGTCCACAAGACTTCACGAACAAATTAGTTGAATCAAGTTCGACTAAGTATGATTTGTGCATTCCGTTCCAAGTCACGATAGATGTTGATTGTAGTAGCTTGACTTGCTGTAGGTGATTGAAGAGTCGTGCTCGCCGCCTACTCCTGTTTGTGTGCTATCTCTTCGTAATGCAGGTGGGTTTATTTATAAAATTGCTATGCTTTAAATGTTATAAATGACCGCTTTTGGTATAAGCAATATATGTATGTGAAATATGTGGCCTTCGATGTGAGCTGTGTCGGCCGTCGAACTTTATCCCCGTAACTGTAAAGCAAAACTCGTGGGGTTTACTTCTACTACTGGCATCGATAGAAGCCCGAGGGACATTCGGTGTAGAAGCCCGATGGGCATTAGATGTATAAGCCCAAGGGGCTTTCAATAAAAGCCCATGGGACATTCGATACGTCTACCAGAAGTAGTCTATTGATATAGGTGTGCACATGAGTCTTGATTGATGATATATATGATGAAAAATTGGGATAAATGATTTATTCATACACATGCTGCGACCATACCTGATTTATTACTGTGAATAATGTTAACTGCATAGTAGTGAGTACTACGATTTCTATTTGTGCTCACCCCCACCTGCTCTTCATGGATGCAGATTAGTAAAAGTGCGGGCACGGCGAAGGGATGTGAGTGGTGGTCTTTTAATTTGATTACTGCTTCCGCCTGTTAAACTGATTATTGTTATTATTGCCTTTCGAATATTGATTATTGGATTATTGTTAAGGAGTGTACTCCTTGGATTTTAGAAGTTTGAGAAACCCGGTTATGGGTACTGGATTGGTGATTGATATTTTATGATTGATTATTGGAGATTGATATTCGCTTATGAAAATGAGCAACGCCACAATGATATTTAAATAAATATTAAAAAACTTATTCTAGTTTTCTTCAAATAAAAGTGGGGCGTTACAAGGCATGTGCCTAATAGTATTTTATTTATATAGTAATTCTAGATGTTAGGATATTTAGTTTCCTTAGGAGTTTATTTACTTTCATGCTTTAGGAGATCTAGTTGGAGAAGGATTAGAGTAAGTTAGGATCTATAAATACTTGTCTTCTCTTATTATTTTGATATGTCAAGAAATTAATAGAAAAAGAAGGTTTTGTTCATTCGTGTGTTTAGACAAGGCCGTTAGTGCGTGTTTATCATACAACCGTGTTCGAAAGAAGGCCGTAGAGCGCCTTTCGTCACAACTTATCGTGTTTAAACGAAGGCCCTGAGTGCGCGTTTAATCACAAATTGGGACAAGAAACACGATTCCTTATCAAGGTCAGAACGTCCATTCTCACCACCCTCTTAGGAATATCCGACCGCATCAAAAGGCTTCAAGACAAGATGCAACATGCCCAATACGAGGCCTCCCACTCTCGTGTCGAGGATAAACTGAAGTAGGGCCTCACGAGCGGCCTGGATTTCGCGAACGATATGCTGAAGGAGATCGCGCGTGCTGTGGGTGAGCAAATCGAGGATGACGTGGGCAACATTCTTCGTCTTGTGCACGATGACATCCTATTTGAGGGTGAGGGCTATTGTCACGAAGGAGATTTGAGATATCGATAAGGTTGGTGTGAAGTGGCGAGGGCTAGTGTCGTGTAGGTCGCAGAGAAGATTTGAATTTTTTTTTTTTTTAACTGAACAATCGGAATTTGGTTGATGAGTACTATTTAATAGTTAATATTTATTTAAATATTTATGTTAGGTTAGATATATGTGCAAAACATGGGCCTGAGGATGCCAAGGAGCTTTGGGCTGCCTTGGAGAAGAAGTACAAGACTGAGGATCCCGGAGCAAAGAAATTCGTCGTCGGAAAATTTCTTAACTTCAAAATGGTTGACACGAAGACTGTCGTGTCACAAGTGCAAGAGTTCCAGCTGATCTTGCACGATATACATACTAAAGGGATGACTTTGAGCGAGTCATTCCAAGTAGCGGCTGTGATCAAAAAGCTACCGCCAGGCTGCAAGGACTTCAAGAACTATCTTAAACAAAAGAGAAAGAAGATGAGTCTTGAAGACATGGTGGTTCGTCTTCGTATTGAGGAGGACAATCGTAATTCATCAGGAAAAATCCTGATGATCGAAGCTCGTGCCAACTTGTTAGATCAAGGCAACTCAAGCAAGAGGAAGTTCCTTAACAAAGAAAAGCAACCCGCCAAGGTTTGGAAGTTTACTGGAACTTGCTACAACTGTGGAAAGCCAAACCATATGGCGAAAGACTGCAAGAAGCCAAAGAAGGCTGGGCCAAAGAAAGGGAAACCTAGTGCCTTTGTTGATGAACACGACCTTGTGACGGGTGAATTGACCGACTTTGACAGGTCGGTTGTGGTGTTTGAAGCCAATTTGGTTGATAACCCAAGGGAATGGTACATCGATACTGGTGCCACTCGTCATGTGTGTTCCGACAAGGAGGTGTTCTCTGTGTACACTCCTGCTACGGGTCGACAACTTCATAGTGGTGACAAAACATGGGCTTGGTTTTGGGGCGAGGCTAAGGCCCATGGTCAACAGGCTGAACCCGCGTTTAATGGGTTGGGCCCAGGCTTGTTGCGTAAGCCATTGAGTGAAAATAATGTGATCATTTCACATTCCTTCACATGCCTTATATTAATAAATTAATCAACTTGGCATGGAATCCTACACGTGAAGATGAATTGTTGCTAATGCATGTGAAATTATAGAGATCCATACACAACTTGGCCATCTGCTTTAGAATCTACTCACTCAAAATCTCCCTATAAGAAGGCCTTCGGCCAGAAGAAGAAGATACTGAAAAAGAACTAAGAAAGAAAGAGAGAAGAAAGAAAGTGAAAGGAAAGAAAAGAAAGATATATGTCCAAATATCGGATATAAAAATATCAAAAGAGAAGAACAAGTGATATTTTTATTTGTTTCAGAATATTCTTTTTATTTCTACTTGCTTGATTCTCGATTCTGTTCTCGTTCGCTGGAGCTCGTAAATCTGGTGTGCTACAGATTTAAAGACGTTTGTCGTTGTATCTTTGGGGAAGTTACGCCTGAACCGTTAGCACCATACGGGGCATACTCTTCTTGCGGAAAGAGTTTTACTCGCCTCGGCTAAAATCTTTTCGTTTTTCAGTTGTAATTTATTTTCAGTTCAATTGTAATTTTCTATTTTTAGATTATATGTAAGAACTGAAAAATACATATCAGTTCGTAGGATTCTCGTGTAATTTTACACTTAGTACTAACAATCGCAAGAAGACTATCTCAACCTACTGAATTGATAGATTCCACCGGAGCAGGTTCCAGCTCTTAGCAGCCGATCAACATCTCTGTTCAGCATTATCATCTTGTACCTGTTGTTCAGGTCTCGATTGCTGAAAACCCTGAAAAATTCAACGGGCTTGAATTCAAGAGGTGGCAGCAGAAGATGCACTTCTACTAAACCACCTTAGGTTTGGCAAAATATCTGAAGGACGATCCCCCTCTTGTTGCTGAAAATGAAACTAACGCTGAAACTACACCATGCGTACGAAGCTTGGGGGCAAGGTGATTAACTTTGCCGGAACTATGTCCTGAATGGACTTAGTAACGAGTTGTAAAATGTTTATAGCTCTGTTGGTTTTGCCAAGGAGCTTTGGGCTGCCTTGGAGAAGAAGTACAAGACTGAGGATGCTGGAGCGAAGAAATTCATCGTCGGAAAATTTCTTAACTTCAAAATGGTTGACACGAAGACTGTCGTGTCACAAGTGCAAGAGTTCTAACTAATCTTGCACGATATACATGCTGAAGGGATGACTTTGAGCGAGTCATTCCAAGTAGTGGCTATGATCGAAAAGCTACCGCCAGGCTGGAAAGACTTCAAGAACTATCTCAAACACAAGAGAAAGGAGATGAGTCTTGAAGACCTGGTGGTTCGTCTTCGTATTGAGGAGGACAATAGTAATTCATCAGGAAAAATCCCGATGATCGAAGCTCGTGCCAACTTTTTGGAGCAAGACAACTCAAGCAAGAGAAAGTTCCTTAACAAAGGAAAGCAGCCCGCCAAGGTTTGGAAGTTTACTGGCACTTGCTACAACTGTGGAAAGCCAAACCATATGGCGAAAGATTGCAAGAATCCAAAGAAGGTTGGGCCAAAGAAAGGGCAACCTAGTGCCTTTGTTGCTGAACACGGCCCTGTGCCGGGTGAATTGACCGACTTTGATAGGTCGGCTGTGGTGTTTGAAGCCAATTTGGTGGATAACCCAAGAGAATGGTACATCGATACTGGTGCCACTCGTCATGTGTGTTCCGACAAGGAGGTGTTCTCTGAATACACTCCTACTACGGGTCGACAAATTCACATGGGAAACTCCACCACGTCTGATGTGGCTGGAGTGGGCACTGTGGTGCTGAAGCTAACTTCTGCAAAGTAGTTGAAGCTTAAGGATGTTCTGCATGTCCCAGACATCCGCAAGAATTTGGTCCCCGGATCTCTTCTTGTTGAGCATGAATTTAGGCTGGTGTTTGATGCTAAGAAGTTTGTTCTTAGCAAGTTTGGAAAATTCCTTGGTCGTGGTTATCTCGACAAGGGTTTGTTCAAAATGAATGTAATGGTCGTGAGTCGTGTAACCGTTAATAATGAAAAGCCTACTTTTGTTTATACCGTTGAGTGCTCTAATATATGGCATATTAGATTGGGACTTGTAAATCTAAATGCAATTAAGCGTTTGATGAATTTAGAATTAATTCTTAATTCTAAAATTGAATCACATAAGAAATTTTAAATTTGTGTTGAAGCCAAAATGACTAAGTTGCCTTTCCACTCAGTGGAAAGAAGTACTAAACCATTAGGCTTGATCTATACTGATGTATGTTATATGAAAAGTGTGCAAACAAGAACGGGTAAAAAGTATTTTATTACTTTTATTGATGATTGCATAAATGTTTTGCTACTTATATTTGTTAAGAAGCAAAGACGAGGCTGTGGAAGCATTTAAAGTCTATAAGACCGAAGTTGAAAATCAACTCGGCAAAAGGATTAAAATAATCCGAAGTGATTGGGGTGGGGAGTATGTAGCTCCTTTAGAACAAATATGTTATGAATATGGCATAATTCATGAAACGGTATTGCTGAACGCAAGAACCGTACGTTGAAAGAAATGATGAATGCTATGTTGATAAATTCAGGTCTACCCCAAAACATGTGGGAGTAAGCTGTTTTAACAACAAATCATATCATGAATAAAATACCACCTAAAGGGAAAGATTAAACTCCTTACGAAATGTAAAAATATCATAATCCGTCTTATAAATACCTGAAAGTGTGGGGGGTGTTTGGCTAAGGTTTCAGTACCTGAACTCAAACAAGTGAGAATCTGAACAAATACTGTCGATTGTGTATTTATTGGATATGCGTACAAAAGTACAACATATAGATTTTTGGTTCATAAATCAGAAAATCCAGAAGTATTTGTGGGGACCACGATTGAGTCGAGGAATGCTATATTCTTTGAGAATATTTTTCCTCTGAAGGAAAATGCAGAATCTAGTTCTAATAAACGAACATATGAAACTACTAGTGGTTCTGTACCAGGGTACTAATGAAGAGTCGAGATGTAGTAAAAGGGTAAAATTGGCTAAAACGTTTTTACCTGATTTTACTACGTACATGTTGGACAATGAACCGAGTTCCCTTAAGGAAGCTCTGTCCAGCCTAGATGGACCACTCTGGGAAGAAGCTATAAATAGCGAAATAGAGTCCATTATGCAAAATTATACTTGGGAGTTGGTTGATCTCCCTGATGGTTGTAAACTGTTTGTACCATTTTTGTTACATTTTTCGTTATTGTTTTGTTTTTCTTTTTCCCTTATTTTAGGAATTTCTATTTGTTTTTATTCATTTTTATGATTTATTATGTGTTTTGATCTATTTTGGTTTTTTATGTGTTTTTCGTGTATTTTTTTCCGTTTTCTTCTTGTTTTTGGTGTGCAAGTCGAAAATCTCGTGAGGATAGGATTAAGCTCGGAACTCGACCATTCAAGAACAACTTACTATAGAGGTTAGTTGGTGACAAGTGAGAAAAGGCAGAATTCAATTTCGAGTTCGGATGAATCCGAACGGGGCCAAAACGTAAAGTCGAGCAAGTTATCGACCCTTTAAAGGTTGGAAATTCCACAAAATTTGTATTCTGGGAAAAATCATGGTTTTCAAACATCATTGGATAGAGGGGTTCGTTAGCGACGCGTAGAAAAAAACGGAACTCAATTCCGAGTCCAAACGAGCCCGAACGAGCGAAAACCGTGATGACATGCAAGGCTGTCGACACCTTAGCACCGCTAATGCCCTAAGCGGCCGCTAACCCCCTATTTCTGCCAACTTATGATTTTTTTTAGCTCATTTTAGTGATTGTTGGTACCCAATCTCTTCAATGGCGTGGAACATAATACAAAGGGTCATCTCCAGATATTATACTCATCAAACTTCAGCTAGAAGGGGGATTATTTTGGCTATAAAAGGGGAGCATTTCCAAGCTTAAAGATCATCCCATTTTCCTCCATTTTTACAACACTTTTCTTAAGCTTTTCATATTGTTCTTCTTGTATATTATTTTTCTTTGAAGTTTATCTTCATGCATGTCCATACATGTTGTTAATAAAGAGTGTAAGATTTGTATCTCTTCCAGTTTAAATTCTCGTGATGTATTAACCCTTCAATAATAATCGTAAGTCTTCATTATCTTTTCTTAAGTATAATGATGGCTTGAATTAGTATTGATGTTTTGGTTTTTATTATCATGAGTAACTAAACAATATTGTTAGGGAGAGGGGAATGATTGTTTCGGTTCGATGATGATGACATGTTATTCATTGTTCTATCGTTTCGAGTTGTGCTTAAATTTTTATGATTTAGTTGTTTAAGTACCTTCTAAATCTACTTAATTGATTTTTAAACTGAGAGGGGTGAAGTTGATTGATCTGGCTCGAAACGAGTAAGCTTGTTTGTAACTGTATTGCTTATGTATTATTTGGTACGAAAATATATTAATTTATGTTTATATTCTTGTTACGAAAAGTTATAGAATATAAACCTCTAAATTAGTGTGTTTATCGAATCATTTAATCGAACAATAAATACTTTGGATTTATCATTCGAATTGAAAACAATTATTTCCCAATTACCTAACACTTTTATCATCTTTATATTTTTATTATCTTTAAGATTTTTATAATTATTGAATTTATTTACCACTTTAATTATAATTTTATGTTTATTAATTAAATTAATAAAATTAGTAGATATTAAAACTCCACCTAAAAATGATTATAATGTTTAGGAAATCGTTTTGTTTATTTTTGGTAATCAAATAAGTACATAATTTATTCCGGCTAAATCTTCCTTGAGATCAACTCGGGAAACGAATTTTCAATTCGGTGCTCGATAAAAATATATAAATGAAATTTTCTACAACATATTTGGCGCCGTTTCCGGGGAAGGTTTTAGGACATAACTTACGCGCCTATTCGATTAGTTATTTTTATTTTTATTTCATCTCGATCTTTTGTGATTTGTTGTTTTCGTGTTTCGCTTAATTTCTCTTGTTTCTCTTTGTGATTTCTTGTCTCTTGACTTCTTCTATTTTCTTGTTAGTTGGTAATTTTCAAGGTTACTTGACGATTACCTACTCTCATTTATTATTTTGTTTTAGTATTTGATTAATTTTTGTGTTTCTCTTATTTTCTCTTATTTCTATTTTTTTTAGTTAGTAAAAATTTGTAATTTAATTTTTTTTATGTTTTTTCTCTTGATTTTTGTAAAAAATAATAATAATAATATTTTTTTTAATATTTTTAGCAATTATTTCTTCTCTTTTATCTGGTGCTTGTAACGGTTTGCTTGTCTTTGTTTATGCGTACTAGGAGTGGACGAGTTTTTACTTCTAGAAACGAAACCATCCACGAGGAACCAAGCAACTTGTCGGCTTACCTTGCCCCGGAATCCTTACCATCTAACAATCCGGCGAGTATGGCGAACCACGAACAACAGGAGGAAAATAATCCTCCACGATCCCTTCTTCGGGACATGGCCCAGCCAATGATTGGACCGGTGACTTCTTGCATCCGGTTGGGGCCGATGGCTAGGAATTACGAGCTAAAGACGATCCACTACAATCAGCTCCCATCCTTCTATGGCTTGTTGAACGAAGATCCTCTCCATTTCATCCGGGAGTTCTATAATGTTCTCCGAACCCTTCCTCTTCAAGGGTTAAACGAGGATCAACTAAAGATGAGGTGTTTCCCACACACATTAAAGGACCGAGCAAAGGCTTGGTTTATGAATCTTGCTCCCGACTCACTCACTACTTGGGAGCAAGTGTGTTCCAAGTTTATCGAGAAATACTATTCCCATCAAAAGACTCAGGAACTAAGGGGTCAAATCGTATCCTTCGCCCAACATCCCAACGAGCCATTCCATGAGGCATGTGAGCGATTCAAAGACCTTCAAAGACAGTGCCCACATCATAATCTCCCATCCGGCCATGGTGAGCAGTTTTTATGATTCCGTCGATCGAAACCTACAATTCATGGTGGACAATGCCGCCGGGAGAGATATCGGTGCTCGCACGGCGGAGAATATGATGGAGATTTTTGAGATGATGAGTACCAACTCGTCTCAAAAGAGCTTTCGGGGGAAGAGAATGGCTGTAAACGAGGTCTCGCTCGGACAAGATGCTATTGCTCGGCAAATCGTCGAACTAACGGAGCAAATGAGGTTACTCACCTCGAGAGGAGTTCAGCCAATGCAATCCATGGCTATTAATGTTTGCGGGGCGTGTGGAGTTCAAGGGCATGGATCGGAGATATGCCCTTCGGCCTTCGATCAAGACTTTGGCGATAAACCGGCAGACGCCAACGCTTTGCAGGGATACCAGAACCGACCGATCAATGATCCATTCTCTAACACATACAACCCAGGGTGGCGAAACCACCCTAATTTCTCTTGGGCTAACAACAACAGCGTTCAACAACCCCGACAAAATTTCGCTCAACAACAACCTCGGCTAAATTATGTTCCTCAACAGCAAATGAGGCCGAATTACCCACATCAGCAGTTTCAACAACAACAAAGGGGACCAATTACCGGGATGCAAAACCAGGATTCAGGACAAGGTTTGTCTCACCAAGACGATAGGTGGGAAAAAGTTCTCCAATTCATGACCAACCAGAAGTCATTAATCAAATGCCTAGAAACCCAAGTGGGGCAACTAGCCACTCGAGTTGGAAATATTGAGGCTGAGGCAGACAAAGGAAAGCTTCCCAGTCAACCCATGGAGGCCAAAGCAATAACGGTGTTGCGAAGCAAAAAGGTGGTCGATAACCAGGTGGAAATGCCAACTCCACTCGAACAAGAAAACCAAGCTCAATTAACAAGGGACGATGTCATGGTAACAAACAAAGAGGGCGATGCAAAGAAGACTACGGAGGACTCACTATTGCATAAAGCCTCGAATCCATACAGACCTCGTATACCTTTTCCAAGACGATTGAAGGACGAGAAGCAAGAGCAACAATTCCGAGACCTATACAACATGCTCTCGAAGTCAATGTCAACCTTCCATTGCTAGACGTTATAAAAAATATGCCGTCCTATGTAAAATTTTCAAAGACTTGGTGACAAAAAAGAGGAAGTTCGGAGATGGCGAGAAGGTGGTCGTTTATGAGGCGGCAAGTGCAATGCATCATGACTTGCCGAAAAAGGAACGTGATCTCGGGGGTTTTATAATAAAAATTGCCCTAGGGAATGGGAAAGAGGCTTCGGGGATGCTAGATCTCAGAGCATAGATCAACTTCATGCCATTCTCCATTTTTCAAAAGCTTGGCCTTGGTGATTTACGGTCAACCCGAATGTGCCTCCAAATTGCAGACCGTTCGATTCGATACCCCAAGGGGGTAGTGGAGGATGTTCTTGTTCGTGTCGTGAAACTAATTGTCCCAGTAGATTTTGTGGTCTTGGACGTCAGAGACGTACAGGAGAATGGGAAGGATCACACTATCCTTCTCGGCAGACCATTCATGGCCACCACCAACACATTGATAGACGTGAAGAACGAGACATTGAACATGACGGTTTTGGGTGAATCGGTATCCATATCGGTTCGGGAAGCCACATCAGCATCCTCGGTGAACTTTGTTGAGGAATGTGCATTTGTTGATAAGATGGATCCATTAGTCGAGGAGATAGCCATTCAGGACTTGGAGGAGAGATTGATGCCAAAATTTACTGAAAAAGAGGAACCGACCATTGAGCTCTTTGAGGTCAATGAACCCCGACAAATTGATCCACCGCCACTAGAGTTGAAGGAACTTCCCTCACATCTCAAGTATGTGTTCCTTGATGACGAGAAGCGGCAACCGATGATAATTTTTGCCGAACTCAATCTAAAAGAATAAAAGAAGCTCTTTAGGGTATTAAAGAAAAATCGAAGAGCGATCGGTTGAAGTCTTGGCGATATCAAGGGAATCAGCCCTTCCACGTGTATGCACTGGATAATTTTAGAAGAAGGAGCCAAGCCATTTCGGGATAGCCAACGAAGGCTAAATTCGAATATGATGGAGGTCATAAAGAAAGCGATATTGAAACTCTACTCTGAGGGGTTGATTTACCCGGTGGCTAGTAGCGATTGGGTCAGCCCGATCCACATGGTGCCTAAGAAAGGAGGCTTTACTGTGATAGGAAACGATAAGAATGATTTGGTTTCTACCTGGATCACTACCGGGTGGCGGATGTGTATTGATTACCGACGACTGAATGCGGCAACAAAGAAGGATCATTTCCCGTTGCCATTTATTGATCAGATCCTTGACAGACTATCGGGCCACCAGTTCTACTGTTTCTTAGATGGACTCTCGGGCTACTACCAAGTGGCCATAGCACCGGAGGACCAGCCCAAGACGACGTTTACGTGCCCTTTCGGCATGTTCACTTTCAGGAGGATGTCTTTTAGCTTATGCAATGCACCTGGCACATTTCAGAGGTGCATGTTTTCCATTTTCTCAGACATGCTCGAGGATTGCTTGCAGGTATTTATGGATGATTTTTCTATTTTTGGTGTTTCATTCTCTCATTGTCTCCATAATTTATCTCGTGTCCTTGAACGTTGCATAGAGTCAAATTTTACTTTGAGTTGGGAAAAAAGTCATTTCATGGTTAGGAGTGGAGTTGTCTTGGGACAAGTTGTTTCTAATAATGGGATTGAGGTCGATAAGGCCAAAGTTGACGTTATTGAAAAACTTCCTCCTCCTATGAATGTTAATGGAATTAGGAGTTTCTTGGAGAATGTCGGATTTTATAGACGTTTTATTAAAGATTTTTCGACAATTAGCCGGCCATTGTGTCACTTGCTAGCTCAAGATGTGTCGTTTATTTTTTATGATGCTTGCTTGAGTGCTTTTAATGACTTGAAAAATAAGCTTGTGAGTGCCCCCATTGTTATTGCTCCTGATTGGTCACTTCCTTTTGAAATAATGTGTGATGCATCTAACTTTGCAGTAAGTGCTGTTTTGGGTCAAAGGATTGATAAATTGTTCCGAGTAATTTATTATGCTAGTCTGACCCTTAACGGCGCTCAACAAAATTACACCACCACCGAGAAGGAGTTTCTAGCCGTAGTTTTTTCTCTGGAAAAATTCTGATCTTACATTTTGGGATCGAAAATCATTGTTCACTCAGACCACATGGCTTTGAAGTACCTTTTGAGCAAAACACATTCAAAACCACGGCTCATTCGTTGGATCTTGTTGTTGCAAGAGTTTGATGTAGATATAAAAGATAGAAAAGGCTCTGAGAACGTAGTTGCTGATCACTTATCACGCATTGTATCATCGGATCATTCATCATCATTGTTTGTGCATAGGTTCCATTCATGATGATTTTCCTTATGAGAATGTGCTTGCGGTTTCAAAGAGTGTTTGGTATACTGATATTGTGAATTTTCTATGTTGTGGAATACTGCGGCCTAATCTCTCTTCCCAAGAGAAAAAGCGATTTGTTTCTATGTGCAGAAGTTACTTTTGGGATGATCCGTTTCTCTTCAAGATGGGAAAGGACGAGATGCTCAGGAGATGTGTGCCAGAGGAAGAGCAAGTTGATGTCCTAGCATTTTGCCATGAATTTCACTGTGGAGGACATTTAGGAGGTCAGAAAACCGCTTTCAAGGTTCTTCAATCAGGTTTTTTTTTGCCTACCCTATTCAAAGATGCTCATAATTTATGTCGTTCTTGTGACGAATGCCAAAGAATTGAGAATATCGGTCCTAGAAACGAGATGCCCCTTGTAAATAATTTACAAGTAGAAATTTTTTATGTATGGGGTATCGACTTTATGGGACCATTTCCTAAATCTTTTGGTTTCGAGTACATTTTACTCGCCGTAGATTACGTGTCCAAATGGGTTGAGGCTATCCCCACAAGGACATGTGATGCTAATGTGGTCATCAAGTTTTTGCGCAGCAATATCTTGAGCAGGTTTGGATTTCCACGAGTAATTGTGAGCGACGGTGGCAAACATTTTTGCAACCGTATTTTCAAAAAACTGATGAGGAAATATGGGATTTCCCATAAGGTGGCTACCTCATACCATCCACAGACGTCGGGACAAGTCGAAACGAGCAACAAACAGATAAAGAACATCTTGGAGAAAACCGTGAATTCCTCACGGAAGGATTGGTCGAGTCGTCTCGATGACGCTTTGTGGGCCCAAAGGACCGCATTCAAAGGCGTATTGGGGATGAGTCCATTTCGACTTGTCTACGGGAAAGCATGTCATCTTCCTGTCGAAATTGAACATAAGGCATTTTGGGCTATCAAAAAGATGAATATGGATATCGAAGCTGCTGGAAAAGAACGAACTTTGCAAATATCCGAGTTCGAAGAGTTGAGAAATGAAGACTACGAAAATTCGATGATATACAAAGACTAAGTGAAGAGGCTTCACGATGCCACGATTAAACTAAAGAACTTTGTGCCTGGTACAAAAGTTCTACTATTCAACTCTACGACTTTTTTCGGGAAAGCTTAAATCCCGATGGAGTGGACCTTATATTATTGATGAGGTTATGTCGCTCGGAGCTGTTCGGCTTCGCAATCCAGCCAATGATGAACTGTTTGTTGTGAATGGCCAAAGACTGAAAGCATACTATGATGGAGAGTTTGGTAAGAAGCATGTCGAGATTGTTAGTCTCGACGAACCTGAGTACAACTGAAAAAATGATCAACGCCGAGCTCCTGGCGTTAAATCGAGCGAACTTGTATTTTATACAAGTAATAAAATATAAAAAATAATAAAATAAAATTAAAAAATAATAAAAATAAATAAATATCGTCAAGCTAATGACGTTAAACAAGCGCTTCTTGGGAGGCAACCCAAGTCTTGTTTATTGTTTTCTTAGTTATTAGTTTATCTTATAATAATTGGAGTTTTGGGAGTTTGTGTGGTTTTTGATTGTCAGGACCTATCAGAGCTTGGAGTTGGGTGAGAAACATGCACTGGACGTTTAGTCTCATCGAGTTATCCCGATTTGAGCATGAGAGAACGATTCATATGGGAAGACTTACTCGACTCGATACATCTTCGGTTTCCACACCATTTTCTTTTTTATATATGTTCTTACTGTGTTCTTGTGCGTTTGATTTCTTATTTTATGTTATTGCATGAGCTTGTGTGATTGTGTGTTCTTTCCTATGTTTTTTTTGGTCAAGCAATGAGGACATTGCTTTGTTTTAAGTGTGGGGGAGAAATCTCGTAATTATGCATGCTTAGGCGTCATTTTAGGTGTGTGTTTGTGTCGATTTTCCCCATATGAAGCTTAATGTTTGTTTCAAGCCAAAATGACTAAGTGATTAGTTTGGATTGTCGTTTGGTCTAACTGATAATTCTCATGCTCGATGTACTTGATGAATTTGACGGTTTCCTTAAAATTAAATGAAGATTTGTTGACATTGGAAACCACATTTGTGTTCGAAAATTTGTTTTGCCCCTTGTTTATTCTCGAGTGGTGATCTTGAAACAATCTTGCCTTATGCTCGATTGTCGTTAACGTGTTACGCTTACGTCTTGATTGAATTGTGATGTTGATGATATTATATTCATGATGTACCCTTGTGTTGCCACCAGTCTAAAAAAAAATTGAGAATAAAATGTGAGCTCGTAAGGAAGTACGGATTAGGCTCCTATTGTTTTGGTCCATTTTGTGGAATTAGATAATGAGCCCGGGAAACCGGTCTAGGAGACTCTAGGAAACCCCTCGAGGCTAAACCTAGATAATAATCATCCGGAAACCTTGTTTGGATAAATGTAGCTCACAGAAAAAAAAAAGTAAGAAAATGAGCTCGTGAAACTTGAAAAGACTAGACTCCGCTTGATCTGGATAGTCTCACTCGAGATAGATCGGGTTAATGAGTACGGAAAACTGGCCTAGGACACTCAGGAACAAACCATGAGGGTAAACCTAGGTAATTATCGTCGTAACGATTCTCATTTGAAAAAAATGAATCATAATAAATAAAAATAATAAAGAGAGGGAATTGGACTTGTTGGTTTGGTTCTTATTGTTTTCTACATATTGAGTAAACCGGTTCTAGCTTTTTGCACGTGTATTTGTAAAAAAGGATGTTTGAATCAAGTAAATCATATGTAGAATGACTTGGGATGAGTTTTTGTTTCGCTTGAACTCATTTTGTGGGGACCGTGTTTTCAAATTTGAGTTGAGTTTTATGGATAACCAGAGGAAGACGAGAGTTTCATTTCGCATGATTATTAACTTTGGACTTTTCGATCCTTCTTCTCGAATTGCTTGTAGTTTTGTTTGCTTGAGGACAAGCAAAGAGTTAAGTGTGGGGGAGTTGTTTGTACCATTTTTGTTGCATTTTTCGCTATTGTTTTGTTTTTCTTTTTCCCTCATTTTAGGAATTTCTATTGGTTTTTATTCATTTTTATGATTTATTAAGTGTTTTGATCTATTCTGGTTTTTTATGTGTTTTTCGTGTATTTTTTCCGTTTTCTTCTTGTTTTTGGTGTGCAGGTCGATAATCCTGTGAGGATAGGATTAAGCTCGAAACTCGACCGTTCAAGAACAACTAACTAGAGAGGTTAGTTGGTGACAAGTGAGAAAAAGCAGAATTTGATTTCGAGTTCGGATGAATCCGAACGGGGCCGAAACATAAAGTCGAGCAAGTTATCGACCCTTTAAATGTTGGAAATTCAACAAAATTTGTATTATGTGCAAAAGTGTGGTTTGCAAGCATCATTGGAAATAGGGGTTCATTAGCGACGCGTAGAAAAAAATAGAACTCAATTCCGAGTCCAAACGAGCCCGAACGAGCAAAAACCGTGATGACATGCAAGGCTGCCGATACCTTAGCGCCGCTAACCCCCTATTTCTGCCAACTTATGATTTTTTTTAGCTCATTTTAGTGATGGTTGGTACCCAATCTCTTCAATAGCGTGGAACATAATACAAAGGGTCATCTCCAGATATTATACTCATCAAACTTCAGCTAGAAGGGGGAATATTTTGGCTATAAAAGGGGAGCATTTCCAAGCTTAAAGATCATCCCATTTTCATCCCATTTTCCTCCATTCTTACAACACTTTTCTTAAGCTTTTCATATTTTTCTTCTTGTATATTATTTCTCCTTGAAGTTTATCCTCATGCATGTTCATACATGTTGTTAATAAAGAGTGTAAGATTTGTATCTCTTCCGGTTTAAGTTCTCGTGATGTATTTACCCTTCAATAATAATCGTAAGTCTTCATTATCTTTTCTTAAGTATAATGATGGCTTGGATTAGTATTGATGTTTTGGTTTTTATTATCATGAGTAACTAAACAATATTGTTAGGGAGAGGGGAATGATTGTTTCGATGATGACATGTTATTGATTGTTCATATCGTTTCGAGCTGTGCTTATTTTTATGATTTAGTTGTTTAAAAACCTTCTAAATCTACTTAATTGATATTTAAACTGAGAGGGGTGAAGTTGATTGATTTCGACTCGAAACGAGTAAGCTTGTTCGTAACTGTATTGCTTATGTATTATTCGGTACGAAAATATATTAATTTATGTTTATATTCTTGTAACAAAAAAGTTATAGAATATAAACCTCTAAATTAGTGTGTTTATCGAATCATTTAATCGAACAATAAATAATTTGGATTTATCATTAGAATTGAAAACAATTATTTCCCAATTCCCTAACACTTTTATCATCTTTATATTTTTATTATCTTTAAGATTTTTACAATTATTGAATTTATTTACCACTTTAATTATAATTTTATGTTTATTAGTTAAATTAATAAAATTAGTAGATATTAAAACTCCACCTGAAAATGATTAGAATGTTTAGGAAATCGTTTTGTTTATTTTTGGTAATCAAATAAGTACATAATTTATTCCGGCTAAATCTTCCTTGAGATCGATTTGGGAAACGAATTTTCAATTCGGTGCTCGATAAAAAAATATAAATGAAATTTGCTACAACATAAACCTTTAGGATGCAAGTAGATCCTAAAGAAGAAATATAAAGCTTGTTATACCACAAATACCCGAACCGCTGGACCGCTCCTCTCGAACCGGGTTG
>CACSLK010030875.1:7101775-7114883 GCA_902706635.1 Striga hermonthica | reverse complement strand
ACCAGTCATGCAGCACTTGCCCAGCAGAATCCCAGTGTCGGCGTCCAGCAGCTCCCAGCGCCCAGCCCTTAGCCAAATCTCACTACCCAACCCATTTTTCTTATTTTCGGTATGAGTCCTTTTTGAGCTTAAGGAGAGTCGAACCTCCGAAACTTACCATTCATCCAACACTTGCCTAGCAGAATTATCATGTGGGGCTCATATAATGAGTACCACATCGTCTTTAATTACTTTACCATGTCCGAGGTATGTATAAGTGTGTTATATCAACTAGAATGGAGGCAGTAGCGAGCCTTAATGACCCATTCTTGGTTCCAGTTATATCACTCAAGAGGGAGGTAGCAGTGAGCCTTAATGACTCCTCCTAGGTTCTGATAGAGGCAAAAGCTAGCCTTAATGTTCCATCAAAGTGTGCACATGATTTATTTCCCAAGAGGGAGGTAGTAGAGAGCCTTAATGACCCCTCATAGGTTCTGATGGAGGCAACTAGCCTTAATGTTGTTGGAATTGTTAGAGTAGAATACCCTGCGTTCCAATCAGATTGGATTTATTTTACTTGATTATATAATCTAATGGTATTTATATATTGTATAAGGCATTAATTTATCTTATGTATAAGCATTTTATATTATATTTATACATATGATAAAGTCCTTAGATCATAATAAGCTACAAATATATGGTTACGCATAGAGATGGTAGTCATGGAACATGTCTTTAAAGCTGTGATTTTAAATAAAGTTCCAAGTCGTTGGGTATTTCGAGATAGGATATCGAATAACCCGGTAAGACTTGCACATATGATATATGCTTATCGGGTAAGAATGTTGCATTCCATCAACATTAGCATGTGATGCAAGTATATATATGTGGATGCTTGTTAGGGAACAAGTTCATTGAACATGGCCGTATGAAAATTCTTAAATGGAAGTGTTTCTTGTCGAATAAGAATTTTCATGTTACAATAGTACATGATTGATCCTTAGACTTGAGGCACAATGGTAATCTTGTGCATATTGTACTTTACTTTGATTTATCCTTTGATTGCAAGGACAATCAATAAAGGGATGTTTTGGGTATTGTATTAATATGTATGGATATTTGTTAGTGGCCAACAGAGGATTTGACAACACTTATGAGATAAGTGAATTTCCTATTTTTTCATAGTTTGTGATTCGAAGTCCTTGGCCAAGGCAGTATGAATGGAGATTCATAAGGGAATCACGAAACTTGAAATCATAGTTATTAAATCTGTATGGGTTTCGACTAAAAACCATACCCATGATTTAATCGGGAAATTAGTTGTCGAAAGGATTTTACATGTATGTAATTGTAATTGAAGAAGGTTTACTCGCTATTCACTTAATACTAGGTGATCATGCTACTTGCTAGGTGTTCCCATGGTTTGTGGGTTCTTGAAATTAAAGGGTTAATTTCAAGAATAAGAATTAATATGATTAATTCAAATTACAAGTAAGTTGTAAACCCAATACTAGTATTAATAGTGAACCTAAAAGGTCACACCAATTTTTTGAATGAAAACAAGTTAAAGTGATATTTCTAAAGAGTTAGAATTAATTGATAATGATTAATTAAATAATAGTTGGATTTTAAAATATGATTCTAAAATTCAAATCCAAAATAATAATATGATTATTATAAAGAGGATAATATTATAATTGGGAGAAAAGATTATTTTAATAAAGTTTTGAAAAATGTTTTCAAGAATTATTATTTTATTATTTTATCTTTAATATGATTAAAGATTAAAATAATGAAAATACAAAATAAATGGTGGTTGATGGTGGTTATGAACCACTCCACATAATTAATTAAAAGTCAATATTTGGTATGATTATTTAAATAAAATCTGATTTTATTTAAAATAAATAATTACCAAATGTTGATTATTTTATACTAAAATATTTAGTATAAATAGGTGCAAAATGTTTGCACATAAATGCTAAGTCTTGAAATTTTTCAAGAGTTGAAAAATAGAGAGAGAAAGAAGAATTGTTCTTCAAAATAAAAATAAAAATTTAAGAAAGAGTTCTTAAATAATAATAAAATAAAATTTTATCTCCCAACTAAAATCCTCTAATTAATATTTCCATATCAGAACCAATATTTTTCTACTAGCGAAGAAAGAGATTATCGGTGTTGGATTTTAAAAGGTGGACTCGATTAGAGGGAAGACACTTGGATTCCTAAAGCGAGACCAGTTCAAACTGGAAATTGATTTCCACAAACAACGACGAGGAGGAGATAAAAAGGTAATTTTCGAAATTATCTTACAGATCAAAATTAGTAAAAGTTACTAGATTTTTAAATGATGCTTACCCATTATATCGTTATACTTATGTACGGAATAAGTATTTATGAGATAAATACTTGTAAAATATTAAAAAATTCCGCTGCATTTTCTGTTCCGTACAGTATGACGAACCCAACAGTGGTATTAGAGCCACGTTTTGCATCTTTAGAATCAGATTTTGATTAATATATGTTTATGAGAAACATATTTAAAAGCTAAAACACAAACTGGTATTAAACACGAGTATAGTGGTTGAAATCACACGGGTCGTGTGACTGGTCGTGTGACATGACACGGGTCGTGTGACCCGTCGTGTGACACGACACGACTCGTGTGACCAGTCGTGTGACGTTCAGAAAATTTTAATTTGCTTACGGCATTTTCACACGAGTCGGGTGGATCATGACACGAGTCGTGTGAACTCACACGGGTCGTGTGAGTCGGCCGTGTGATTTCACACGGGTCGTGTGGCAAGCCACATGGGTCATGTGACCAGTCGTGTGGATTTTTTACGAGTTGTTTGACTTAATATGAGTCATCACGAAATTAACATTAAATTAGTGAATTTATATGATTGAATTCATGTGATGAATGGTTTATTTATGGGATGATCATGAGCCTTTTATGATTGAATGATTGCATTTTATTCAATATGATTGAATGATTGTAATTTATCGAGACCTGCGAGTCTCTTGATCGACAAATTGTATAATTTTCATCGAGTTATGATTTGTAAAATTTTAAATTATAGCATCGTTAAAAGATTAGATCAGGTTTCGATGCGAAAGGCCTACGCGTGTGTGGGTAATTTTACAAGTTGTAAATCTCGAAGGCCTGTGCTTGTACGGGTATATAAAATAAATTATAATAGAAGTAGTTCTATTTATTTGTTTTATCACGTACATAGGCATAAACCCATTGTGGCTCGAATGGGTCGTATAGGCAAGGTCATGATCATCCCACCGTAAGCATGCATTAGATGTATGTTAGGTTTATTTATGCTTATGTTTCATGTGATGAATGATGCATTAAATAAACATAAGATAAAATGATGAGATTAAAGAAAACCCTAAAGAATTAATATGATTAATTTGATATCAAATTGATAAATATGGACTATATTGGTTAGACCAATTAATCCATGCCTCCCATCAAAAGTAGACGACATGAGATGCTACGATGCTTTATCACCAACCATGAGTCGTGGGGTGGTTTGGTACTTGAAAGTTGTGATCTATACTAAGTATAGTGATACCCGTGAGATGAACTCATCTTTGTGTTGACCATGAGTCGTGGGACATTTTGATAATTCATTATCATGGAGGTTTGATAGGTTTAAGTTGACACTGAGTATTATATACGGTCTGAATATTGAGATATATAAGAAAAGTGAGGCAAAACATCTTGAAGGTTGTATAGAGATACAATTGTCAAAAGTTGACTACTGATAAAATATCTCATATGATCATAATATTGGGGTATGAGATATGTTTATTGGACTTCAAGCCCATTACAAAAATAAGATTTTCACAATTAATCTGGGGATTAATTAAAATAGTGGAAGACATTTAATATTAAAGACCTTATATTAAATGAATATATATCCACAATCTAATTATTTTCTGCTTCATTCATTTTGTAGATCATCTACTAAAATGGCTAAAAATCCAATTGCGAGTATCCTAGAGCAAAACAAACTAACTGGACCAATCTTTGTTGATTGGTTGAGAAACCTTAAAATTGTTCTTCAATCCGAGAAAAGGAAATATGTACATGACAATGTCCCTCCTCCTCCACCAGAGGATGTGACTTCGGATGACTATGGAGAGTATTTACGTCATAGAGATGACAATATCCAAGCTAGATGCTACATGTTAGCATCTATGTCAAATGAGTTGCAGAGGCAAAACGAATTATTTGATAATGAGAAAGATATCCTTAATCACATACAAGAGTTGTATGGTAAAAGGACGAGGCAAATGAGATATCAGATATCTAAAGATCTTTCAGGTGTCGTATGTGTAACACCCCGCTTATCAGAGTCAATTTTTTGCAACTTCTTATTTTGAAAGTACTTATAAATTTTCCAAAAAATCTTCTTAACTTAGCTCGGGATGCTACTAAAACTTATCTTCTTTAAAATCTGTCTTCTCCAAAACTTGATCTACAACTGGTTAGATATAATAAAACAGATTTTAATTATCGAACATTATGAAAACTGAACCTGATAAATCTTTAAAATTTGAAAATACTATCATACATGTTAATATCTGAAAGACGTAGCGGAAATCTTATAGGCATGGTATAATACAAACCGAAACCTTGTTAAAAGTTCATAATATAACAAATGAACCAAATTCTCGATCCACACAACCATAGCTGATCTCACACCTCTGCACCGACCCTGTTACCTGAAAATGATAATAGTGGGGCGTGAGTACTAATTCACTGTACTCCGTAAAAACCTGTACTAAAGTAAACATCAACAATAATATCAATATCATGATCTTTGGTATGTATCTGAGCTTAATCTTTCGGTATCTGACCGATAACTTTAACTTGCACTTTGCAACTACCGGTAACTTGGGCCGGTTCTCACATGATCACATTCTGGGGGTTGCCTCCCTCAGAACCCAGTCTCGACTGGGTGAGCTTAATTCTTTGCTTAACTTTAGGATGACATATTAAGGCCTTGGCCTCCACCCTAAACTTAAAACTTTATACATACCTCGAACATGGTAATAGCTATTATACTCAAAGTAATACACAGTCTGGGTCCCCACCTTTCTTTCTTGAAAACTTTTGAAAACTGTAAGTGTTGTACTGGTTGTTGTATCTGCAACTACATAAAAATATAAACAAATTTACTAAGTACTATGCTCATAATATTCTCAATAGGATGTTGAGATTCTTAACTTTAACTGATAACTTATCCGAATCTTAAAAATAATTTCGGCTATAGCTCAAATGAACATTAATTCATTGAACATCTTAAATTCTTAAACTTTTTCTTAATACCAAACTTAAATCATATGAATCATGATTTTGAAACTTAGATGTTGGTATAAACTCATATACCATGTAATAACTTAAAAGTGAAAATAAACTAAATTCCACATACATAAATTCATGATTCAAACCTCATCTTAAACTTACTTAGAAATAGAAATGGTAACTTAAAACTCATCAAAACCATATTATAATATCAATATACTATTCTTGAAACAATTCATAGAATTGTCTTCTTAACACATTCAACTAAAACTCAATCATTACTCATATAAATCATGTCTTTAAAATCATTAACTTATTCTCATATAACTTATAAGTGAAAAATAACTCAACATATTCAACTTATACCAACATCAAGTACATGATTTATAAACTATTAAACTTGTCTTAAACTTGCTTGGTAATGAAAATTATAACTTAATTCTCATACCATACAACTTTTAATCATAACACCAAATCATGATATTAATATGCAAGACTTAAAACAATTTATAAAATTAAACTAAAACTTAGTCTCTTTACTCATCACTTAATAATATGAGAATTTCATATCAATTACTCTTGAAACTTTATGAAATTCATCATATACCCATTCATTTCTCAATTTAATATCATGAAATCCACTTTGCATGCTAACTTCAAAATCTTTATCTTAGATTATAACATGCCAAATAACTAAATTCTTGTTCATAAATACTCTTCATCTATACAAAAATTACTCATTAATATAAGAATTTACCATATCTATTACATTATAACATGTAATAAAGGTGATAAGATCTCATATTAACTTAACATGTAAATTCTATTCAACTTAAACTCAATCCAATAATATGCTCAATCTATATCTCAACTGAAAACAACTTAATTCTTATTCTCATGCATATTATTACACATAACTTAAACTCATTGAGTTCATAAACTCTATTATAATCTCAACTTTATATTCATCAACATATATGCTCATAACTATTTAACTCATATAAAACATGATGTTAAGATAAGTAATTACCTCCTTCTTGAAAACTTGAACTGAAAACATGCTAGAACTTGAACTTGAAAAATTTGATTCTTCACTTCAAAATTACCTCACTTTACTATCATTTCTACCACTCAAACTCTTATATAACTTTGAAACATTTCTTGGTGTAAAAATCTGATTTTTGAGCCTCTATTTATAGCCAAAATTTTGGAATAAAATATTTTGGAGTGAAATAATTATCAAAATAAATAAATCAAAACTTATAAACATTATTCATCTTAAACATATCAATTCTTAACTTGTAGAAATCATCCATACTTAATAAAATGCTCATAATGAACTTTAGTTGGAACCAAAACTGAAAAATTAAAATCTGAAAATTTTTGTCGGCACACGACTCGTGTGACAAGTCACACGACCCGTGTGACACCACACGACCCATGTCACTTGAGTCACACGACCCGTGTGAAAAAGCCGAAGCTGAACTTGAATAGTGCCTCGAGCCACACGACCCGTGTGGCTTGTCACACGACCCGTGTGGCTTGTCACACGACCCGTGTGACTTCACACGACCAGTGTCGCTACCCACACGTCCCGTGTGACTTGAAAACTTTAAAATTTTAACTTTTTAAGCCTTAAAATAGCTCAATCTTGGAAATAAACTGATACTTATTACTAATAACGGAATGGGATATTACATTCTACCCCCTTAAAACTATTTCCGTCCTCGGAAATACTTAAACTGTGATACATACTATCTGAGTATATATCAAAACTTAAAATCTTGAACTCTAACATCAGCTTATCACTCCCAAATGGCATCTTATTCTCTGTGGCGATTCCATTTTATACAAACGAGGAAAATATCAATTCCTTAATCGATGAACCTTTTGGTCTAAAACTGATACCGGTTGTTCCTCGTAAGTTAAAACTTACTGAATATAAATCTCATTGTGCTAAAGCGCATGATTTGGATCGCTCACGTATACACGTATCATCAATACGTGAAAAACATTACACATACTAACCAACTTGGGAGGTAAATCTAAATGTTAGAATACTTTTTCTACTCGTTCAAAGAACTTTGAACGGACTTAAACAAAAAGAATGCAACTTACCAAACGACACTTCTCATTAGTCGAACGATCTGAAAGATTTTATCCATGTCTAAGTAAAAATTTCTGCCAATTATGAGTAGCCTTGAACCTTTCTTGAATCCAGGCTACATACTTGACTATTTCCTCGATCAACTTCCATTATGGTAAAGCCAAATACTTTTGGACTAGTCACTTATGACTCGGAACATGACTATGTGACACTTTCCATGCGATGTACCCACTACCCGGGGCCCTACGGGTGCGGAACATTTACATGCGTGTACCTACAATGTCAATATCACCTGCAAAATATACATTATCATCATCAACTGTACTGAACTTGCCTCTGCATCGGAAAACCTTCTGATCAAAAACTACTATCAACACTTATATTCCTCTGACTTTAATATATCCAATATTTCTCAGATAAAACTGATTGGAAATTACTGCACTGCATAAATTACCCAATTACTGATCATACCACATTTCACCTATCGAGGTGAATTATTGTGTCCTCAATAATGCTGACCGGCACAACTCAACTTCACAATAATTCATTCTTCAATTATTGTCGACATCTCATATCGGATTTCTGCTGCATTAATTGCATACTGGTTACATGTTCTGACATTAGGAATATAATAATGCCAAACTCTATCTCCAGAAACTTACCTTATACGCTTCGATCTTCTATAAACCGGCTCACTAATTCTTCAGTCTTCTTCAGCAATGGTCCGAAACAACAAATGGATTTGGCACTTTCAAATATTCGCAAATCATATTCCTTTCTTCCTTTTAATATCATAAAAAGGATTAATCGATCTCGAGTGGAAAGATTGAGAGTGCTAATGATCCACAATATTCCAAATGATATCCGATGGTTGATTGAAGCAAATGTCCGACTCTCTGGCGAATTTCTAAAGTTTTATAAATTTCTGCCTGGTATGGGTAGAAGTACTCTTTTCAAGAAACGTAGAGCCAAACGAATAGGTGGCTGCTATAAATGTGCTCGATCGAATTACGATACCCGATGCAAATCGCTGGGGTTTGTGTCCATAAATCGAGAAGATAAAATAGCTTTCATTAAGAATGGCTTGAACAAGGAATCCCTGGATCAAACCCTCCAACAAATTCTCAATACACATCCCAGTGGATATGTGCATCAAGAGCTTATGTCTTTATGGGTCTGTTTCAAAGATGAACAGAACCGCTATAGTCTCGAAAACATTATTGCTAAGGGTTCTGTTTGCAACAGCTGTCTCTGATAACTCCCTTATTAAAAGGTATTTATTTCTTTTGATAAATATAACTCATTGAATGCTTAAGTGCTCCTTTGTCTGTTGCTTCTGCCGAAATCAAACATTATAATACTCATTCTCTTTCTTTAAATAACCCATCCTTTCCCCATTTGAGTATCTCTCTACTCCAAATTGAGACTCCTGTTTCTTCTCAAGTCACAAAAGTTCTTCCATCTATAAAAACCATTTGTGTTCTTGGTGGTTCTAAACTTGTAGCTTCTTCTCTAAATATTGATATTGTATCCCAACTCGTAAGAGAACTGGAAAAACAAAAGATCAATTTACTCTACGGAGGAACTAGCCTCACTTTCTTTGGTAGCCTTCTCTTGGCTGGAAAAGGCTTTGATATTGAAGTGAAAAGTGTTCTACCATTTCACAAAACTCCTTCAAAAGTTCTCAAAGATTCTACCAGTCTAATGCTTTCTAACTCTATTTATGATTGCACTATGTTCATGGTGAACCATAGTGATGCTTTCATCATACTTCCTGGTGGATATGAAACTATAATGACCATGTTTACAATTTCTTCTTGGGCAGACATGAAATTTCATAATAAGCCTATTGGTCTATTAAATTCCCATCACATCTTCAACGGCCTTCTTGGTTTTCTTGATGAAAGTTTATTTCAGACTTTTATATCTGATTCTACTAGAGATATCTTCAAATGTGTAGATACTGCTGCTGGACTTATCAAGAAACTTCAAGAAAACATCACTTCTCAAGATTATGTGGAAACTCATGGGGTTAAGCGAAAGCGAATTTTCGATCCAACGGATTTATCTTTATAAACTCTGATGTCTGTTATGGGTGGCAGAGTTAAGGGGTATTAGACCCTTGAGACGCACCCTTCTTATGTATATATATCTATCTTGTATTAGTTGAGGATTCACTTTTTCTATATCTGCATTTCATGCATCTGCTTTGCTATTTCTGATGAATCTGTAATAGCTTCTTTTGTAGTTGTGAAATCCTCAACAGTGTGTGCTTGAATAAAACTTGAATCCTTTCGGATCTTTCTGATATTGACGAATATAAATGGAAACTTTATTCGTCTCTGCCTTATTAAACAGACTATCTTCAACTTTCACATATCCAAATAACTTTTACTTTTAAAAAATTCTTTTGAGAGATTTAACTGATACTCTCAATATTGGATTGTGAAACTTGAATAACTGATGTCTGTCAAATTTCCAGGTAAACTCAATTAATGACTCTTATTTCAAGCCTCCATAATTTACCCAGCTAATTAGCTAGTAAAACAATTATTCAAAATTTTATGAACATTGATCTTTATCTGATAATTACCTAGCATTGTGACTCTAATTTCAAGTCGCCATGAAAATAATGAAAATACTTGACTTATATATACTGATACTTGCAACTCATGCTCATTAACTTTATAAAATGTACTATGTAGGACTGGTCCTACTGGTACTAATAACTTGTTCATGAATAGTGCTTAATAAAATTTCTCAGTATCTAATTGTTAAGATACCTTCATTTCTGACTCTAAAGATTGACTGTTTCTTAAACTTTACTCGTACGGTTCAGTTTCAAGCCTCCATGGTATATCCGGACTTATGGTTCTTATTTGAAACCTCCATGATAAACCCGGACTTATGGCTCTTATATACTGAAAACCCGTTACTTCTGATCTTTAACTTATGTACATCGTACATACTCAAAATAAATCAATTTCTAGAGTCAGAATTCAACTTTAATCTGATGACTTATCTTTAAAATGTTCAGATAACTTTCTTGACTTTCGAACTTTCAAGAAAATTATAGTCACAAAAATAGCAACTATATCTGAATGAATATCTCTTGTGAAACTTTACAGAGTGCCATCTGTATACTTGAATCTTAACTAAAAATAAATACTGAATTCTTGAAAATCACAATTTCATGACGAGTTATCAACTCGATAAGCTATAACTCAACTATAATTCTGATTTCGGATATGAGGACATATCTGATTTCAGATATGGGGACATATCTGATATTACTGATCTGAGCATTTATTCTGATTTATAAGGTTCGGAAAATTGAATCTTATTGAGCATAGACTTAGTAATTTGCATATATTTAAGAAAATAAACTTTTGCAAAAACTTTAACAGCACTTACCTGGTAGTCGACGAGGTGTGAGCGTGGTGTGGTCGGTTTTTCCTGAAAAGTTTCTTTCCGAAACTCAAACTTTTAGTATACAGAGCATTTGAACTTTAGCTCTGATACCAACTGTAACACCCCGCTTATCAGAGTCAATTTTTCGCAACTTCTTATTTTGAAAGTACTTATAAATTTTCCAAAAAATCTTCTTAACTTAGCTCGGGATGCTACTAAAACTTATCTTTTTTAAAATCCGTCTTCTCCAAAACTTGATCTACAACTGGTTAGATATAATAAAACAGATTTTAATTATCGAACATTATGAAAACTGAACCTGATAAATCTTTAAAATTTGAAAATACTATCATACATGTTCAATATCTGAAAGATGTAGCGAAAATCTTATAGGCATGGTATAATACAAACCGAAACCTTGTTAAAAGTTCATAATATAACAAATGAACCAAATTCTCGATCCACACCACCATAGCTGATCTCACACCTCCGCACCGACCCTGTTACCTGAAAATTATAATAGTGGGGCGTGAATACTAATTCACTGTACTCCGTAAAAACCCATACTAAAGTAAACAACAACAATAATATCAATATCATGATCTTTGGTATGTATCTGAGCTTAATCTTTCGGTATCTAACCGATAACTTTAACTTGCACTTTGCAACTACCGGTAACTTGGGCCGGTTCTCACATGATCACATTCTGGGGGTTGCCTCTCTCAGAACCCAGTCTCGACTGGGTGAGCTTAATTCTTTGCTTAAGTTTAGGATGGCATATTAAGGCCTTGGCCTCCACCCTAAACTTAAAAATTTATACATACCTCGAACATGGTAATAGCTATTATACTCAATGTAATACCCAGTCTGGGTCCTCACCTTTCTTTCTTGAAAACTTTGGAAAACTGTAAGTGTTGTACTGGTAGCTGTATCTGCAACTACATAAGAATATAAACAAATTTACTAAGTACTATGCTCATAATATTCTCAATAGGATGTTGAGATTCTTAACTTTAACTGATAACTTATCCGAATCTTAAATATAATTTCGGCTATAGCTCAAATGAACATTAATTCATTGAAAATCTTAAATTCTTAAACTTTTTCTTAATACCAAACTTAAATCATATGAATCATGATTTTGAAACTTAGATGTTGGTATAAACTCATATACCATGTAATAACTTAAAAGTGAAAATAAACTAAATTCCACATACATAAATTCATGATTCAAACCTCATCTTAAACTTACTTAGAAATAAAAATGGTAACTTAAAACTCATCAAAACCATATTATAATATCAATATACTATTCTTGAAACAATTCATAGAATTGTCTTCTTAACACATTCAACTAAAACTCAATCAATACTCATATAAATCATGTCTTTAAAATCATTAACTTATTCTCTTATGACTTATAAGTGAAAAATAACTCAACATATTCAACTTATACCAACATCAAATACATGATTTATAAACTATTAAACTTGTCTTAAACTTGCTTGGTAATGAAAATTATAACTTAATTCTCATACCATACAACTTTTAATCATAACACCAAATCATGATATTAATATGCAAGACTTAAAACAATTTATAAAATTGTATTCTTAACATATTAAACTAAAACTTAGTCTCTTTACTCATCACTTAATAATATGAGAATTTCATATCAATTACTCTTGAAACTTTATGAAATTCATCATATACCCATTCATTTCTCAATTTAATATCATGAAATCCACTTTGCATGCTAACTTCAAAATCTTTATCTCAGATTATAACATGCCAAATAACTAAATTCTTATTCATAAATACTCCTCATCTGTAACATCCCAACTTTTTAATACATCAGAGTACGCGATTTTTTCGCAATTTTCTGAATAAATAAATAAAATACTTATTTTGCGAAAACTGATTCGGGATGCTACCGTGAAAAACTTAATTTTTTTGAAAACCGTTAAAATTTTGAACTGATAAATAAAAACGGTTATACTGTCTCATCCGACTAATGTCGGAACAAAAACTGAAAATAAGTACTGAAAGTTTAGCGAAAACATCTGCGTGGCAAAACATATATACAATAATCACAAATATCCTGAACAACCCGCCCGCTCACTCCTCGTCCCCGACCCTGGGACCTGAAAAACATGAAATTCGTGGGGGCATGAGCACTAAAACACTTGTGCTCCGCAGAAACTCATACTAATGTAAACATTGTAAATAATAACAATATCATGAACTAAGCATATATATAACTGAACTGAAACTGAAACTGA
>CACSLK010030875.1:7081248-7092477 GCA_902706635.1 Striga hermonthica | reverse complement strand
TTATTAATAAAATACGGGGCGTTACATCATCTATACAAAAATTACTCGTTAATATAAGAATTTACCATATCTATTACATTCTAACATGTAATAAAGGTGATAAGATCTCATATTAACTTAACGTGTAAATTCTATTCAACTTAAACTCAATCCAATAATATGCTCAATCTATATCTCAACTTAAAACAACTTAATTCCTATTCTCATGCATATTATTACACATAACTTAAACTCATTGAATTCATAAACTCCATTATAATCTCAACTTTATATTCATCAACATATATGCTCATAACTATTTAACTCATATAAAACATGAAGTTAAGATAAGTAATTACCTCCTTCTTGAAAACTTGAACTTGAAAACATGCTAGAATTTGAACTTGAAAACTTTGATTCTTCACTTCGAAATTACCTCACTTTACTATCATTTCTACCACTCAAACTCTTATATAACTTTGAAACATTTCTTGGTGTAAAAATCTGATTTTTGAGCCTCTATTTATAGCCAAAATTTTAGAATAACATATTTTAGAGTGAAATAATTATCAAAATAAATAAATCAAAACTTATAAACATTATTCATCTTAAACATAACAATTCTTAACTTGTAGAAATCATCCATACTTAATAAAATGCTCATAATGAACTTTAGTTGTAACCAAAACCGAAAAATTAAAATCTGAAAATTTTTGTCGGCACACGACTCGTGGGACAAGTCACACGACCCATGTGACTCCACACGACCCGTGCGAAAAAGCCGAAGCTGAACTTGAATAGTGCCTTGACCCACACGACCCGTGTGGCTCGTCACACGACCCGTGTGACTTCACACGACCCGTGTGACTTCACACGACCAGTGTGGCTACCCACACGACCCGTGTGACTTGAAAACTTCAAAATTTTAACTTTTTAAGCCTCAAAATAGCTCAATCTTGGAAATAAATTGATACTTATTACTAATAACTGAATGGGATATTACAGTATGACTGAGGGTTCTTCAGTTCAAGATCATGGACTGAAGATGATAGCCCTTATAGAAAGGCTAACATCGCTTGGAGTCGTTATGGATAATGAACTCTATGTGGATCTTTTGCTTCAATCACTGCCACCATTATTTGACACATTTTTTGTTAATTTTAACATGCACAGTATGGAGACTTCTCTTCCAGAACTGGTCAATATGTTAAAAACGGCTGAATCCACAATTAAAAAGGATAAGCCGGTGGTTTATATTGGATCTTCTTCCAAATTGAAGGCAGAAATGTCTAAGAAAAGGAAGAGGAAGGGAAAGGTTCCTGTGTCTAATAAGAAAGCAAGTAACAACAAAGGGAAGAACAAGGTTAATCTTAAATCCAATCAAGAATGTTATCATTGTGGCAAAAATGGGCATTGGAAGAGAAACTGCAAGGAATATCTTGCAAGCCAGAAAAGTTCAGGTATTTATTTTGTTGAAGTTAACTTATCAGTTAATGATTCTTCTTGGGTATTAGATACCGGCTGTGGCTCACATATCTGTAATGAGTTGCAGATGATGGCAAGAAGCAGGAAACTAGAGCATGATGAAACAATCCTAAGGATGGGCAATGGAGCAAGAGTTGCTGCATTAGCTGTTGGGACTATTAATCTAGTTATGGATGGTGTTAATTGTTTAAGTTTGAACAATTGTTTGTATGTTCCAAAAATAATAAATAATATCATCTCTATTCCAGTTTTGGATAGAGAGGGATATAAGTTTGTTACCAAAAAAGAGAAATGTTCTATTTTTCAAGATACATCTTTTATATATTCTGGAAATTTAACAAATGGTTTGTATACCATTTCACCACAAAGAAACATCCTAACAATTCAACAAAATAAAAGAAAAATAGATAATTATAGTTCATTCACACTTTGGCATGCTAGATTAGGTTATATATCTGAAAAGAGGATTCACAAATTAGAACTTAAACTCAACCTTAGGGGAGAGGATAAGTTACCTACATGTGAATCATGTCTTAGAGGAAAAATGACTAAATCACCATTTGCTGGACAAGTGGAGCAAGCTAAAGGTTTATTGGATTTGATCCATACAGACGTTTGTGGACCAATAAATGTTAGTGCAAAGGGGAACTATCACTACTTCATAACCTTTACTGATGATCATTCTAGGTATGGTTATGTATACCTTTTAAGGTATAAATCTGAAGTATTTGAAAAGTTCAAAGAATTCAGAAATGAAGTAGAGAAACAAACTGGTCGTCATATTAAAACTCTTCGATCGGATCGAGGAGGTGAATATTTGACTAATGAGTTTCTAGATTATCTAAAGGATAATGGGATTCTATCACAATGGACTCCTCCTGGAACACCACAATTTAATGGGGTTTCAGAAAGGAGAAATCGAACACTATTAGACATGGTTCGATCAATGATGAGTTCCACTACTCTACCTCTTTCATTCTGGGGTTATGCCTTAGAAACAGCTGCACATATTTTGAATAGAGTGCCAAGTAAAGCTGTGCCTAAAATTCCTTATGAGATATGGTATGGTAAAACTACTTCATATAAGTATATAAAAGTATGGGGTTGTGATGCTTATGTGAAGCAGCAAGTGGGAGATAAGTTGGATATGAGATCCATCTTATGTAAATTTGTGGGGTATCCAAGAGAGTCTATAGGATACTATTTCTATGATCCCTCAGAACAAAAGGTGTTTGTTTTGAGGAATGTTGTTTTCTTAGAAGAAGGGGTTCTTTCTAAAGAAAACAATGAAATTATAGAACTTAATGAAGAACCACAAATTATTCCACAAATTGTCACAGATAACATACCAGTAGAAACTGGGCAAAGTGAAACACAACCTCTTCGGAGATCCATGAGGGTTTCCAAGGTACCTAATAGATTGTACCTATTGTTAAAGAACAATGAAGAGGGACTTCTTTTGGATAATGATCTAATAAGCTATGAAGAAGCAATGTTAGACATTGACTCTAAGAAATGGCAAGAAGCTATGCAATCCGAAATGGAATCTATGTACTCTAACAAGGTATGGACCTTGGTAGATCCACCAGAGGGTATTGTACCCATTGGCTGTAAGTGGGTCTATAAGCGAAAGCTTTGAGTTGATGGGGAAGTAGGGACTTATAAAGCAAGACTGGTTGCAAAAGGTTATACTAAAAAACAAGGAACTTATTATGAGAAAACTTTTTCACCAGTAGCAATGCTTAAATCTATTCGGATTTTACTAGCCATAACTGCGTATTATGACTACGAGATATGGAAAATGGATGTGAAAACTGCTTTTCTTAATGGAAACATTAAGGAAGATATTTATATGAAATAGCCACAGGGCTTTATATCCAGTGGGAGTGAGCAAATGGTTTGCAAACTTCAAAGGTCCATTTATGAACTTAAATAAGCTTCAAGGAGTTGGAATATCTGGTTTGATGAAACAATCAAAACATTTGATTTTCATAAGAATCCGAATGAACAATGTGTTTATAAAAAGGTTAGTGGAAATGCAGTAACATTTTTAGTGCTCTATGTTGATGACATTCTTCTCATTGGGAATGATGTAGGAATGCTTCAGTCAACAAGGACATGGTTGTCTAAACAGTTCTCCATGAAAGACTTGGGAGAAGCATCCTTTATCCTAGGGATGAAAATCTATAGAGATAGATTTAAAAGGATGATTGGACTTTCCCAGTCAATGTACACAAATAAGGTGCTAAAACGATTTAGCATGGAAGAATCTAAACGTGGATATCTTCCAATGAGTCATGGGGTTTCACTTTCTAAGGCAATGTCTCCAAAGACGCCTGAAGAAAGAGAACGGATGAATCATATGCCTTACGTATCAGCTACTGGTAGCATTATGTATGCCATGTTATGTACAAGACCTGATGTGGCTCATGCACTTAGTGTAACGAGCAGATATCAGTCTAATTCAGGTGAAGGAAACTGGAAAGCCGTTAAAATGATCCTTAAGTACTTAAGAAGAACTAAGGATATATTTATGATATACGACAATGGGGAATTGAAACTATAAGGATTTACTGATTCTAGTTTTCAATCTGATAAAGACGACTCTAAATCAATGTCTGGATACGTTTTCACCTTAAATGGAGCAGCAGTTAGTTGGAAAAGTTCCAAACAAGAAACAACTGCTGACTCTACAACTGAGGCTTAATATATTGCTGCATCAGATGCTGCAAAACAAGCTGTTTGGATACGGAACTTCATCCAAGCGTTGGGTGTAGTACCGTCTGTTGTTGATCCAATAAAGATTTATTGTGATAACAATGGGGTGATTGCGCAAGCGAAAGAGCCAAGATCTCATCAAAGATCCAAACACATATTGAGACGATACCATTTGATTAGAGAAATCATTTGTAGAGGCGACATCGTTATGGATCAAGTTGACTCAGCAGAAAATATTGCAGATCCCTTAACAAAGCCCTTCTCACAAAAAGTATTTAAAGGACATCTTGAGAAGATGGGTCTTAGATATATGAGTGATTGGAACTAGGGCAAGTGGGAGATTGTTAGAGTAGAATACCCTGCGTTCCAATCAGATTGGATTTATGTTACTTGATTATATAATCTAATGGTATTTATATATTGTATAAGGCATTAATTTATCCTATGTATAAGAATTTTATATTATATTTATACATATGATAAAGTCCTTAGATCATAATAAGCTACAAAGATATGGTTACGCATAGAGATGGTAGTCATGGAACATGTCTTTAAAGCTGTGATCTTAAATAAAGTTCCAAGTCGTTGGGTATTTCGAGATAGGATATCGAATAACCCGGTAAGACTTGCACATATGATATATGCTTATCGGGTAAGAATGTTGCATTCCATCAACATTAGCATGTGATGCAAGTATACATATGTGGATGCTTGTTAGGGAACAAGTTCATTGAACATGACGGTATGAAAATTCTTAAATGGAAGTGTTTCTTGTCGAATAAGAATTTTCATGTTACAATAGTACATGATTGATCCTTAGACTTGAGGCACAATGGTAATCTTGTGCATATTGTACTTTACTTTGATTTATCCTTTGATTGCAAGGACAATCAATAAAAAGATATTTTGGGTATTGTATTAATATGTATGGAGATTTGTTAATGGCCAACAGAGGATTTGACAACACTTATGAGATAAGTGAATTTCCTATGTTTTTCATAGTATGTGATTCGAAGTCCTTGGCCAAGGCAGTATGAATGGAGATTCATAAGGGAATCACGAAACTTGAAATGAAATCATAGTTATTAAATCAATATGGGTTTCGACTAAAAACCATACCCATGATTTAATCGGGAAATTAGTTGTCGAAAGGATTTTACATGTATGTAACTGTAATTGAAAAAGGTTTACTCGCTATTCACTTAATACTAGGTGATCATGCTACTTGCTATGTGTTCCCATGATTTGTGGGTTCTTAAAATTAAAGGGTTAATTTCAAGAATAAGAATTAATATGATTAATTCAAATTACAAGTAAGTTGTAAACCCATTACTAGTATTAATAGTGAACCTAAAAGGTCACACCAATTTTTTGAATGAAAACAAGTTAAAGTGATATTTCTAAAGAGTTAGAATTAATTGATAATGATTAATTAAATAATATGATTATCTAATTAATTATCTAATTATGAATTAGATATCAATTAAAAGAATATTATAAACTAATCAATTAGATTGATTAATTGAATTTTGGATATTAATTAAATAATTAATGTAATTACTAAATTAATAGTTGGATTTTAAAATATGATTCTAAAATTCAAATCCAAAATAATAATATGATTATTATAAAGAGGATAATATTATAATTGGGAGAAAAGATTATTTTAATAAAGTTTTGAAAAATATTTTCAAGAATTATTATTTTATCTTTAATATGATTAAAGATTAAAATAATGAAAAGACAAAATAATGATGGTTGATGGTGGTTATGAACCACTCCACATAATTAATTAAAAGTCAATATTTGGTATGATTATTTAAATAAAATCTGATTTTATTTAAAATAAATAATTACCAAATGTTGATTATTTTATACTAAAATATTTAGTATAAATAGGTGTAAAATGTTTGCACATAAATGCTAAGTCTTGAAATTTTTCAAGAGTTGAAAAAGAGAGAGAGAAAGAAGAATTGTTCGTCAAAATATAAATAAAAATTTAAGAAAGAGTTCTTAAATAATAATAAAATAAAATTTTATCTCCCAATTAAAATCCTCTAATTAATATTCCTATATCAGAAGCAATATTTTTTCTACTAGCGAAGAAAGAGATTATCGGTGTTGGATTTCAAAAGGTGGACTTAGTTAGAGGGAAGACAATTGGATTCCTAAAGCAAGACGAGTTCAAATCTGGAAATTGATTTCCACAAACAACGACGAGGAGGAGATAAAAAGGTAATTTTCGAAATTATCTTACAGATCAAAATTAGTAAAAGTTACTAGATTTTTAAATGATGCTTACCCATTATATCGTTATACTTATGTAAGGAATAAGTATTTAAGATAAATACTTGTAAAATTTTAAAAAATTCTGCTGCATATTCTGTTCCGTACAGTATGATGAACCCAACAGGAATCTATGAGGATATCATTATGTACAAGTCACGAATTCAATGGCAAACGTATAACTATGCGCAATGGATCTAAAGGTTTGACGTAGAAAACCTACGGCTTAAAATTTTCTAGATCTGACGTATTCGCGATGATCGGGAACAACATAACAGAAGGATGACGGGATCACGGGGATCAATCGGCATCGGCCCGTGGGTACGGGAGGTCGCCAGCGTCTGATCAGGGGGTCGCGTGGTCATGCGTCACGGGGCTGGTCACATTGGCTCCGATCGATTGCGGCGGCGAGTCGTCGGCTGTCGTGGGTTGTCGACGGTCTAACTCGGCTCACGGTGGATGGAGGTTGTCTCTGGAATTGGTGAATATATATTGATCACGCTATCTCGGTTACCAAGGGATCTTCTACTGTATTACTCTTACACCTCTTCAACTTGTACCAGTGGAGCAACAAGAAGAAGATAAAGCTCGAACAGGAAACTTGAGAGAGAGAGAGATAGGGGTGTGTGTGTATATGAATATATCACGTAGGAGAATTTTGATCTGTTTTTCTCTTTTCTATGAGCCTAATAATGTATATATAGAGCTACAATAGGGATCCTTAGGAGAATATGAATAGGGCTTCTTACGTAATGGACTAACTGCGGGCCTGGCCCACTCTTCCAATTACTTAAATAATATTACAATTCACTAACGTAATATTATTGCACTCCCTCTTAGCCCAAAATACATTTGAGGCTCGAATAATAATTACCTGAATTACCTCCCCATGTTTAAAATATAATGTTAATTATTTATTTTTAATTATTGATAATCAAGAATTAACTAATATATTATTTATTTCACCGAGCTAGCGCTTTTTCATCACATTATTATTTCGTCGGAAATGAATCTACCTGCAAGGTTTAACATAACACTCCTTCATGAACTCACTTCGGGGACATCATCCAAGTAAACATACATGGTCACTGTAAATATCCTAACAGCATATCATACATACAATAATATTGTCCAAGACAGTAAGTATATTAGTCCAGCGAACTGAACCTCACCCAAGTGAATCAAAGTAATATACTGCATATATATGTCTGTTTTTACGGGTTAAGAGAACACAGTAATTAACCGAGGCCTAGTTCGATTACTACGATCAGTATAAATGAACTTCTCCTCTCTGGATTGTAATATCCCGTCAAATTAATTATATAAATCCTGTATTTAGTTCCGAAATAATTATTTTATCGATTTTAATTGTTCGGAACTAATTATTCCAGTCAAGGTTCTGCGAAATTAATTTCGAAGTCACGGCTATATTCGGATTAATGTTGGTATTTAAGTACCAAGCTTAGTCGTATAATCACACATTAGCCATTAATTAAGCATGATAAGTAAGTTTAATTAAGGAAAAGTCATGCCAAGTGCTAACAAATTGCCGTGAGAAATTTTAGTAAATAAATCATGTTCAATTTCTCTTCACAATGTCGTGTATATTTGGAGCAATAAATCATGGAAATTCCTTAATTGCTCCAAGCATGAGGTGTCTTCATATTAAATTAGCTAAGGAGTGACTAAGCTATTACTTAGATGACTAAGCATCACATGAACCTCTTAAACTCCTTTTAGCCGCAAGTGTAACAAGGTTATTGGTCCATGACCTTTCCTCATTTTCCTCATTCGGTTTCTTAAGTATAAAATGGTATAAGTGAGGAAACTTCAGCAATTTTGCTCCATATACTACTCAGCCCATATACTTTATTTAGCTTAAGTTGTTTGTGAGAGTTAAGTAAGGAGAGCTTAGCACACCGTACGCGAGAAGCTAGTCAAGCGCCGAGTACCGCACGCACGCGCACGGAGATCGCACCAGCGGAGTGTTCTCGAGCGTTTGAAGAGGTACTTTAATCTTGCATTTTCTTAATGTTAATAGGGCCATGTTAGATCAGCCGTGTTCAAGTCATGTTCTTGATTTATCCGAATATCGCTTTCCATCGTGCGTGTAGTACTTGTCGAGCATGTTTATGTTTTATTCGAGATCTCTCGAATAAGCTTCGCGTATTCAGTCACTTTATGTAATATTATATTCAGTTAAGCGTATGTGCTCGAGGAATTATTCATGTTAGTCATTGTGAGTCGGTCGAGGGGCGTGGTCGCGCATGTAGCGCGCACCACGGGCCGAGCATGGTTACTGATTGTATTAAATATCAGACCTTCGAGCACTTCATGTCAATTCATTCAATAAACTTTATTTCATGTTCAATGGTGAGTTTATTGCCGAGAGAAAAGCAAGTTCGGTCGAGAGACGGCTCAACACCGTGGGCGGCGCACGGTGCGCACGCCACGACCATGTTCAGCTTGTTGTGTAAATTTCATGATTTTAAGTAATTTCAGTATTCATGATCATGTCAAGTCAGTTTATGTTATTTGATATGGAATCGCTCGAGAATAGTCGCCGGACGGCCGGCAAGGGCCGGTCGTAGCCGCGCTGCCCGCACGCAGCGGCAGCAGCGCGCCGGCAGTCAGTGATACGGAAGTGGGTTCCGTACCCCTGTGACAAGAAGGGCCGAGAGCCAAGAGGACTCGAGGAGGCTGAAAATAGGGCTAAAACGATGCAAGCATGGCCTAAAAGATGGGTACGAGCACGTATGCGGATGGGCTTGGATCGAGGAGTGCATGGACGTGATGCACGAGCGCACGAAGCAGTTAATGAGGGTCGCGCATGGAGGTGCGCGAGGGCACGCAAAAAGATGGTCTCGAGGCTAGCAACTCTCACACGCAAGAAAGGGCACATTCAAGAAGGGCGCGAACACGCGCATTGGCGTAGACGCGCATGGCGTCTAGAGGCTAGGCAAAGCAGCGCGCGGACGAAGGGTAGCGACGCGGGCGATGGCCTAGACCGCGTAGGCATAGGAGCGCTGGACGATGAGCGCGGGGCGCACGGCGACACTCGCGAGGCACAAGTCAAGACCGGGGTGGCAAGCCTAATCCTCGTAGGAATAGGCAAGGCGCGAATACTAATCCTCGCAGGAATAGGAAAAGCAGTTGAGTGCCAGAACGCGCGTGGAAGATTGGTGACAGGAGTAATCCTCGGAAGATCAGGAAACGTAACCGGGAGCATATTCCTAGTAGGAATAGGAATAGTGGATATGGGCTCGAGGCATGATCCTACAAGGAATAGGAATGGCGCATGTGGGGCGCGAGGCCCTAAGCCTCGAGGCGAGAGGACATATAGGCATAGGCGAAGGGCGCGGGCGGCGCGCACATAGCGCGCGAGAAGTGAGACGGCCGAATAAGTTGGGGCACAAGACTTGGAGCATTCTAGAATTGTTTGGAGTGCAAGACAAGTAATTAGGAGATCTACTAGATTTAGGAATTTATGGTAGTAGGATATTTACTTGCCTTAGGATTTAATATTTAATTGTTTTAATAGTTTCCTAGTAAGATTAGCATTAGAGGTAATTAGCAACTATAAATACCCCATGTACCTCATCATATTGACATGTTAAATTGAGTATTGAATTGGTGAGCCAATTGAGAGGGGAACATATGTTCTTACGTGTGTTTAAACAAGGCCGTTAGTGCGTGTTTACATACAGTGTCCGAGAGAAGGCCATTAGAGCATCTTGAAGTGACAGTGTCTAGGAGAAGGCCGATAGTGCGTCTGTTAGATACACTTATCGTGGATAAACGAAGGCCCTAGTGCGTATTTATTCACAACCTGGAAATAGATAAAGACACGATCCGTCATCATTGGTGCTTTCATTGAGATGTGCTGATCGTGTTCTTTATCTATCTATCTTTTTCTTTTTTTTCGGTTTGCCTTTTGCTGAGGGGCCGAATTTCTTTTCTTTTTTGGGTCGAAATTTTCGAATTTTTATTCGAATTTTTCAATTTTTTCGTGAGTCTTAAAAAAAAAAGTGTCATCTTGTTAGTCCTTTATTTGATTTTTGTTCGGTTATTACCTTTTGTTGAGGGGCCGAAATTCTCTTTGTTTTTCTTGAAACTTTTTGGTTCGAAATTTTTTTTTATTTTTGTTCGAGAGTAAAAAAAAAATGTTGTTCGAGCCATTAGTTGAGTGGGATCAAGAGGATCTCGAATATCTCAAAAATTTGGAGAGGGAATTAACCCCTTGGGAGCAAGATTATTTGGAGGAGATGTACGAGCAAAAGGAGGAGTATGCAAGACAACTCAAGATCAGCGAGGAAGAGATCTTTCTTGTGGAAAAAGAGGGTGAAGCAGCGCACATCGACGGCGAGGCCGTAGGAGTCGAAGGGGCCGAGGTCATTGGTGCGATCTTGGTCGTGGGTGATGGGTGCAAAACGTGCGCGCGGGAACAGCGCGCGCAACACATTGAGGTCGTGGCCGGAGGATCCGAAGTGCTCGCAGTCGGAGAGGAGATGTTGGTCGCGGTCGAAGTTGGCCATGATGAGGAGGCGTACGCACAGTATGGTGTGGATACGCGTATGGTCGAAGAAGGAGTGCCCGATGTTTGGATGGTCGAGCATGAATCCTTGAGGACAAGGAAAGTCTCGAAGAGGAGGGGAATGATATTGAAGTGGGTTCCGTACCCCTGTGACAAGAAGGGCCGAGAGCCAAGAGGACTCGAGGAGGCTGAAAATAGGGCTAAAACGATGCAAACATGGCCTAAAA
>CACSLK010030875.1:7037048-7049716 GCA_902706635.1 Striga hermonthica | reverse complement strand
TTCGATAAAGTTCAATACTGTGCATGTTTTTTGACGTTCCTAACAGAACCCAACATTTTAGACTTTGGGCACTTACGATTTATGAACTTTGTGATTTCGAAAATTTGGATTGGGAGATGTTCCCGTTTGAATACTTTGATGAACTTGGAATTTATGAAAACGTTGGAGGAATGTGGATTTATGATTTATGATAATTGCAAATATGACTTACGTGATGTCCATTTATATTGAGTAGCGCCACTTATTTATGAAAAAGACTTCGAAAAATTTTAGGTTGACTTTTTTGAAAAGTCTTTAACTTTCATCAAATAAAAGTGGGGCGTTATAATTTGGTATCAGAGCCAGTCTGCATTTCTGTAGACTGCTCAACGTGATTTATGTGCCTTTATGAATATAATAGTATAAGCATCGACCACTCGTCTTCGTCATGCCGCACCGCTTAAGGTATGCACGTCATAAGTAATAGTGAGATTACTTATGAAATGATTGTTTATTTAATTATGTGCTATATCTTGGGGCTTAGGAAAAATCTATACACTTTCGATTGGCTTGAACTCTAGTGTTTTTTGGTGAACTCTGGAATTTTATACCGGTGCTAAAATTCTTTCGGCATACTCAATGTAGAACTATGACTCGCCAAACCCGCAACAACCAGCAGCAACCCCCCGCCTCCACCTCCTCCTCAGCAGCATGCCCCGGGTAGGGATCCCATTACCCATTTTGTGCTCGACTTCCGTAACATCACCCATTGGCGTTCACTGGGGTTGAGGGCCCCCAAGCTGTGGTTGAATGGCTTCAGCAACTGGAGCGCATCTTCGACCTGTTATTCACCACCGATGAGGTGAAGATCCATTGTGCCACGTTCCAAATGACTGGAAATGCTGGATCATGGTGGTCCAACTACTGGAGGCTTCGTCCTCGTGCTGAGAGAGATGCTCTGACTTGGGACCAGAGGTTTGCCATAGTCAAGGATAAGTACTACCCGGAGGCTTACAGTGCCCAGATGATGCGAGAGTTCTGGGAGCTTCAACAGGGACCCCGTCCCGTGGATGTCTACGAGCGCGACTTCACCCGTATGAGCACGTTCGCTTCGATGCTTGTGGATACCGATGAGAAGAAGGCCATTCGTTTCCGAGATGGTCTTCGCCACGACCTTTGCTATACCCTGACTGGCCACGGAGTTCTACCCTACTCCGAGATGGTCCGCCGAGCCACTAAGCTAGAAGTCTGTCAAAATGCTCAGAGGACAGCCATCCTGTTTTCCCAACCAGCCCATGCGATCCAACCAATCAATGTTGCCAAGCCCGGCTGTAGTTTGGGCAAGAGGAAAGCGGATTTACACCAAGATCAGAAGAAGGAAAAGCGCGGAGCCCCAAACCGTCGTGACACCCCACATGCCGTCCATCCGACGTGTACTACTTGCGGCCGATCCCATTCTGGACAGTGTTAGTTTCTTCATAAGGTCTGTTTCAACTGCTAGCGTCCAGGATATTTTCTCAATGCGTGCCCCGAGCCCCGGAGACAGCCGTATCAGCAGTATCCACCCCAACAACAGCAACAACAGCTTCCACCACCGCCTTAGCAGCAGTAGAGCTAACCGTGGACTTGTGAAGTCATAGCAGCCTTGTTTTACTTCTAAGTTTTTGCTTCCTCGGAAACTTTTCAAACCTCCGTTTATTTTCCTTTCGCTTGGCAGACTATTTTGAATTGTGTTTGAGACTATTGTATGCAACTTAATTTCAGCATTTTGGAATTTCCATTTGTCTTTTCTTTTTCTGCGTGGGATGAGATTTCAGATAGAGTTGCACATTTTTATTATCGACAAATCCTTATCCTTTCTCGTAAAAATTTAAGAATACTTGTTTTGTGATGCCTCTATTTCGACAATGTTAGTTGGAAGAGTCGAGTGAGATAAGCATTTCATTACTCAGTACTGACCGTTGTGATTGGGATTATTCCTGGCTGAGGAGCCGATCCTCGTTTTCCATTTAAGAATTTTTCCCGATCTTTAATGTTAATTGTTCACTGGATTGTGTGGATCAGGGAAGGTCGTGGACTTGGAACTCGGTTTATACCTTATTAATTTAAAACCCTTGAATCTATTGGAGTTGTTTTATACCTAGTTGATAGGGGAAATTATTTTGACTAAAACCTAAATTGTTGTCGTTCAAAATTTTGTGAAAAACCCTTTTTCCATCCAGTTACCTTGGAAATCATTGACCCCAGATTAAAGAATTTCCTCGGAGTACCTTGAACCCAAAGTTGGCTCTGGCCAGGTGTAGCCATGCGAAGTGGTGGCCGAGCACACATGCTCATGCTGAGAGACGCGATGCTAGCGCGCAGCCGACCGTTGCTCACACGCGAGCTGTAGCCACCATCACCGGACGCCAAACTCACCATGCCAGTACGTACAACCAAACCTTGACTTTGCGATTGGTCTCCGAACAGGTACACACGCGCGTCCCAGCATCCCGCATATGCAGCACCAGCAAGTGTGCCACCTCTCAGGGGACAGTGCATCGACCCGTACTGTCGACTCGTTTCTGAACCATTAGACCAGTTTCTTGTACTAAATTATGTCGAAACCCTCTTGAACATTGTCTTTCGAACCTTGAACCAAGAGCTCCAAGTTCCACTGAACCAATGTATGAATTCCCTAAATCACTTGATTTTCGATTAAGTGAGCTTTGTTGATCAATTGCTTAGCCTAAGGGATGTCCCTCGAGCCGACAGAGATTTGAGATGCTGCATTATCAAGCGGAGTCTCGAGTCTCGATTGGAGACTATGTATTCAACGTGGGATTGATATTGGTACAAACGTCTTCCTGAAGGTCGCACCCCTGAGGGGTGTGGTTCGCTTCGAGAACAAGGGGAAGCAACAGCCTCACTGTATCGGACACTTTCAGAATCTCGCACGAGTCGAAGACTTGTCCTACCGGTTAGCTTTACCGCCTGTGTTGTCGGAGTGCATGACATATTTCATGTCCTGATGCTGCGTCTAAATGTGTATGACCCCGAACACGTGGTGGACTTCATCGAGTTGCAGTTCGAGTGAGGCCTCACATATGAGCAGGTACTGGTGTCCGTACTGGACCGGAAGTTTCATCAGTTGAGGACCCAGGCAGTCGATCTCGTCGAGATGCAAGGCAACTGGGGAGACTGAGGGCGAGACTACAAGGAGACATCCGGACTTCATGTTTGATGTTAGAGTTTAGATGTTTTTATTTTCGAATTCCGAGGACGGAATTCCTTTTAAGGTAGATAGACTGTAATTTCCTGTTTATTTATGGATATTTTGAGATGATTATTTTATATATGCATTATTTTGTTTATTTCATTTAATACTAATTGTCTAAATTATATTATTTGTCAAATTGTCTAATTATTCGTAATTGCTATTTATTATTAAATAATATTTCTTGTGATACATAATATATATTTTCGGTTTAGCCATTTCCAATCATATACATCCGCTTTCGGTTTGGCCGATTTTATTTACTCGAACCTCTTAGTATTATTCGAGACCAATTATTAGCAATATTTTCCAGCCCTTGTGATTTTTTATTTCGGCCCAATTGACAAGCAAGAACCGACCCCCAACGGTTTAGAAACCCGGCCTTCATGCTCTCTTTTTGGCCACCTTTTTATTCTTGAAATTCAAGAAGCCTTTGAACTAAGTTTGGTAAGATTGTTTTAATCCTCAATTAGTCTTATTTTAGTCCATCCCTTGCCCTTAGCACATGCCCCAAAACAATCCTTAATAAAGTAGAATAATCATCCCCTCATTCTTTATTAATTAACATCCTTTTCTTACGCACCAAGTTGAGAATTTCTACTATATTTCTCTTCGACCAGGACTCTACAGCTTTTCACAAAAGAAATCTGCTCTCCCTCAGTATCTCTCCCGCTGCTTATTGTCATCCCCATCGTCGCCAAGTTCCGAGCTCACCACCGGCGCTGCTGTCCCCGCGCGAATACCAGCATCACCACCGCGAGTAGGCCCGTCGACCATCCCCGGTGAGTCCCTCAGCTGCTGCTCCTCCACGCGAACCGACAGACCCCCGCTGATCGAGTTCTTCTTGCTGCAATCGCATCAGCTGGTCCGTTCATCGAGCCCGCGAGCCGAGCGCTCCCCGCGTGTTTTATCCCCTTTCGTCCATTTTCGTGTGTTACGCCCGAGAACGGTACATGAGGCTTGAAACCCTTTAAATTCATGTGTTGTTAATTGATATGTGGATAGGTTTTTGTAGAGCTTGCATGTTTAGGCTTGATTTTGTGTATTTATGTGATATCGTATGAGTTTATGTGCATGTTTGGTTGATGTGGTTGATTGAATATGCTGGTAGTGACTCGTTTCTTTTGTTATATGCGTCGTATGGTAGTTATATGATGCTTTGATGCGTTTTCATTAAGTTGCTTCGAATGTGGGATTATGTAAATGAAATTCGTGAATTTTTTAGATTTTCTGCTGTTCTGATGTTCTGGCCCTAAAATATTCATTTTATGAAAATCTAATCTTCATTTAAAATGAAGTTCGATCTGTCGGCTTTCTCTGAGCTTTAGAATCATGTGATTCCGATTTGAAAAGAATAAGTTATGATTTTTTCGAAATTATCGCGCAAACAGTTTTTTAATAAAACCCGGCAGCTTGTGTTTTTTTATGTTTGACCTGTTTATCATATCTTACTGTGGTTAAATGTGAAAATGATGCGTATGAAAGTTATAGTTTTGTTTCTTAGCTTTCCAATGAGGTAAAATGCATGCTGATATGAGCTCTGTAGCATAATTTAGAGAGTAATTATTGAAGTGTTGTTTGTACCATGAATTGGTTTCTGGTAGTTTCTCTGAACTAAATATTTTGTGTTTAAAATCATTGATAATGTTGTTATTTGCCAATGTGATCTGCAGCAATGTTGTAGACAATTGTGTTGGCTGCATTTTGGTTTTTGAATCTCATTAAAAGCTTGCCTGCAGCTCTAGTTATGTTTAATTGATTGAAGTTGGGCATAAGATGGTTCGAACTTTCTGGCAGAAAACTAAACCCTAATGTTAGCCGCTTTTACACTATCTTAATGTCCTTATCTGTCGTTGTGTTCTAAATGAAAATTCTGCCACTTAGCTTTCCAATAATGCCAGAATAATGTCAATATGTTGTGTATAGAATGAGTTGTATTCATTTTTCTGAAACTGTGCACCAACATGTTTATATTTCTCGGACTGCAACCAGGTTCTTCATGATAGTCGATTTTGACCTACTGAATGTAATTATTTGATCCTGAGGTCTTCTTGACAGTTGTAGGTGTATGTGTCATCCCCTAATATTCTCGGCTGTAAGGGTGCGTCAGTAGCTGGGGTTTAATTTGAGACTGAAATCATGTTCATTGGAATTATGTGCTGATAGTTATGTGGATTTTAAAAATGCTGCCCGGGTTAAGTTTTGAAAAACTCTTGTTATGTGTTCGGAAATGAAGTGTTCGATGTGCATGCATGCTTATATGAACTATGTGAGCTGAGTTGAATCGCATGAATGTAGTTATAAGTGTTTGTGTGTTGAAAAGTCATTTATAGGACTATTTTATCTAATGTAGGTACTTGACGAGCTGTGTTCTCGGCCTGCTTTTTCCTGATTTCTGTGACTTCTTATTTCTTCGAATACCAGGTGGGTTTATTTAAAATGTCTATGCCATGAGTGATAAATGTTTATTTATGTGGGTATGATCATTATATGCATGTGAACATGTAACCTTCGATGTGAGCTGTACCGGCCGTCGAACGGTTATCCCCGTACCTATAGAACGTACCCCGCGAGGGTAATCTCCTCTTTAGTCCTTTGCGAAGGACGCGTCTCTTGTAAGTCCAGTGTGATGCTCGACCGACGATGTATTACCTATCTAAAGCACTAGGTGCTGACAGTTGAGCCTCCTAATGTTTGGGCATCGATGTAAGGCTCGAGCGAGGGCATTCAATACGTGTACCAACAGTAGTCTATTGTTATAGGTGTGCACATGAGATATTTATGTACTTAGAATATGAGATGGGATATTTAATTATTTTTGTTCATACTGCAACCATGCCATTTACCTTTCGTACTTTATTATTATACATGTGCATAGTGGTGAGCACTACGATTTCATTTGTGCTCACTCCCACCTGCTCTTCATGGATGCAGGTTAAGCAGGTGTCGGATGACGAGGCAAAGACGAGTGATGGGCGGTCTTTGACTGATCTCATTTAGTAGTTTTCCGCATGCTAGTTGACTTTGGACTATTTATGTTTATTTATGCATTTACGACTTTGGGCATTTACGATTTATGAACTTTGGGATTTCGAAACTTTGGATTGGGAGATGTTCCCGTTTGAATAATTTGATGAACTTGGAATTTATGAAAACGTTGGAGGAATGTGGATTTATGATTTATGATAATTGCAAGTATGACTTACGTGATGTCCATTTATGTTGAGTAGCGCCACTGATTTATGAAAAAGACTTCAAAAAATTCTTTTCTGAAAAATCTTCGGCTTTCGTCAAATAAAAGTGGGGCGTTACCCATCATTTCCTTGATCTCCCTTGGTGATATTTAGGACTTCTCTCCCCCTCTTCATTCCTCTTTCAATCGGCATTTACACTAGTTTTGGAGAACAAGAAACCAACACTGATGTATGATATTATACTACATCCAATTTAATGGAGAAAGCGAATACGTATTGGAGGAGAAGCTCACTAAGACATCTAAGCATAACGATATGGGCCAAGCCCAACTTGGGCCCAAAAGGTACACTCCCCCTATAAAAGGGGGCCAAGATATCTCATTCTCTCATTCACTACTCATTTTCATTCTACACACTCTCCGGCGTTGGGTTCTGTAGGTACGGAGGCCGTCCGAGTCGAAGGAGTCGGGTGAAATTCATTACACTCGTACTATTGGCGCCGTCTGTGGGACCCGTCAAAAAGTTATGCGGAGTTCCGACTGAAAAAATTCAAAAACCTCCTTATTCTCCACCGGCCGCCGCCACCGCCGGCCACCACCTCCGACGCCGACCGCCGAAAACGTGCTCCGATCTGAAAATCCTTTACATCATCGGATAGATATCCTCAAGGTGATTATACCCTTAAAATTTCATGCAAAAATTCATTCGGTCCCAGATCTAGGGAATAATCGGTCAAAATCAAGTATTCAAATGCATTTTCCCGACGATCTGGGAGGGCTATGAAAAATCTGAGGGTACCACCGGAATCCTCTCGACGAGACGAGTTTCTAGGTTTACACCTTCGCCGGACGCGGCCGGACGCCGCCGTCGGCCGCCACCTCCTCCGCCGTTGGCCGCCGCAAAAAATCCTCCGATCGCGAAAATTCTTACACCATCGTGAAGCTCTTGTCATGCTCGTTCTACCCTTGAAATATCAAGCACAAATTCTTCTGGGAAGACCGTCAATTTACTGGTCAAAGATTATGGATCTAAATGGTTGGTCAACACTTGCTTTCTTCTCCATTTTTTCCGGCGATTTTCGGTGAGACACTTCAAACTGACAGCACAATCTATGCCTCGGTAAAACCCTTCGGTTCCTCCAAAGTGAACTTTGGCTTCGATAGCACGAACAAACTGATCAAAGGCCTGCTCCCACCAGATTCTATCTCGCAAACTGGCTGGATCTGCATCGAACTGACACTCCCCGTGATCTCTGCAGGAAGTGACTTGACGACCTGAATCTTCATCCGGGCAAAGTCTCGAACAAGTTGGCTCTGTTGAGTAATAGAACAAGTCAATTCACCCTTTACCTTTCGGCTTAGGGCATCAGCTACAATGTTTGCCTTCCCCGGATGATACTGAATCGTGCAGTCGTAATCTTTAACAAGCTCTAACCAATGTCACTGACGCATGTTGAGCTCTTTCTGCGTGAAAATGTACTGCAGAATTTTGTGATCGGTATAAATCTCGCACCGACCGCCATATAAATAATGTCGCCATATCTTAAGTGCATGTACCACTCCAGCTAACTCTAAGTCGTGCGTATTATAGTTCTGTTCATGTGGCTTCAACTGGCATGAAGCCTACGCTACAACCTGGCCATCATGCATAAGTACACACCCCAAACCCTGTCTCGAAGCATCACTAAATATGGTGAAACTCCGAGAAGGATCTGGAATAGTCAGCACAGGTGCCGTTGTAAGCCTCTTTTTAAGCTCCTGGAAGCTCGACTCACAACAATCTGTCCACTTAAACTTCACATACTTCCTCGTCAACTGGGACAAAGGGAGGGCAATCTTCGAAAATCCCTCGATAAATCTGCGATAATAACCTGCTAAGCTGAGGAAACTACGAACCTCAGACGGATTCTTTGGCGCTGACCAGTTCTGAACCGCGGCAATCTTTGATGGATCAACTTCGATACCTGCCTGAGTAATAATGTGGCCAAGAAAAGCCACTCACTGCAGCCAAAATTCGCATTTAGAGAACTTAGCATATAATTTTTCTCGTCTAAGGGTCTCAAGAACAACCCTCATATGCGCTTCATGCTCCTTTTGGCTCCTAGAATAAATCAAAAATGTCATAATAAACACGATAACAAATTTATCTAGGAATGGATGGAATACACGGTTCATCAAGTCCATGAACACCGTTGGGGCATTGTTGAGACCGAACGACATAACCATGAATTCGTAATGTCCGTATCTGGTTCGGAACCCTGTTTTGGCGATATCTGACTCGTTGATCTTCAACTGATGGTAACCTGAACGTAAATCAATCTTAAAAAATACACAGGCTCCCCTTAGCTGGTCGAAAAAGTCGTCAATTCTGGGAAGCGGATATTTGTTCTTCACTGTTAATCGGTTAAGATCCCGATAATCAATACACATTCGCATAGAACTGTCCTTCTTCTTCATGAATAGAACGGGTGCTCCCCAAGGTGAAACACTCGGTCGAATAAAACGGAGTTTCATCAACTCCTGGATCTGAGTCTTTAGCTCTTGTAATTCTTTGGGTGCCATTCTGTACGGCGCCTTGGATACTGGTCCGACTCTTGGTATAAGATCAATAGAAAACTCCACTTGTCAGTTGGGTGGTCCGCCTGGAAGCTGGTCTAGAAATAGATCCACAAACTCACGAACGATAGGAATGTCGTGATGTGTCTGTGCTTCTGATTCGTCTCCGACAAGGCTCACTAGGTACCCCGGGCAATCACCTCATCGTTAGATCTTTCTGGTTTTTGCCATGGAAATGATATGAGGTAGAGTACAGGTCCTGGTATCGTAGAAAGTGATATGGTCGTCCTCCCGAAGATGAAGGGTAATCTCCCGGTCATGACAACGAATATCTGCATGAAAATGGGTTAGCCAATCCATACCGAGAATGAGGTCAAAATCCCTCATCTCGATGACATATGCGTCAGTAGTCAAAATACGGCCGCCGATGGAAAGGCTGAGACTCTCGGCTTTGGCATTGGTCACTATCTTTCTTCCTGAGGCTAAACTCACCTCGAGAGGATCGACAGTGCTGACAGAACGATCCCCAATGGCATCAAGAATCGGTGTGATATGAATGAATGAGTCGCTCCGGTGTCGAATAAGGCGAAAACAGGAACATCATTTAGAATAATCATCCCAGACATGGTACCTGGGTGCTTCTCTACTTCAGCCTGATCGACGGCATAGACACATGCCTGCTGTCTCCCGCGCTGCTACTGCTGGGGTTGTCTCGGGGCTGTTGCCTGGGCTGTTGTTGTTGTTGTCGCTCTGGGCAGTTAATACGGGCATGTCTGGGCCTTCGACAATAGAAACAGATGTTCTGGCCTATAGGACACTCTCCACGGTGACATTGTCCACATGTGGCGCAAGGTGGGGTCAGCTGTTGTCTGGGGCGGTTCCTCCGTTCCTCTTGGGGTCCTCTCCACTTCCTCTTTCCCTTGGTCTTCGGCAGTTGGGCAGCTACTGGTTGAGCAGATGGTGCTGGTAGTGGTTGGGCAACTGGTTGCACTGGAATCTGAATGGCCTCCCTCCGCATATTTGCGTCTATCTCATGGGCCCTGGTAACGGTATTAGTATAGGTTTGGATGTCGTGGCCAACTATGTTGTGACGAACTACTGGCAAAAGTCCGTCAATGAAACGCCTCGATCTCTTCTCCTCCGTACCCAGTAACTCAGGAATGAAGAATCCAAGTCGGGTAAACTCACGTTCGTACTCGTCCACTGAACGAGCACCCTGTTTAAGCGCCAAGAACTGACGTTCAAGCTCTGCACGATAATAGGCGGGATAATACTTCTCGCGCATCATCTCCTTGAATCCATCCCACATACAATGCTCCTTTTCGCCGGGACGCATTCCCCAGTAGGCATTCCACCAAAGGCGTGTGTCGCCAGTCATCTGGATCTTGGCACAAAGTACGTGATAACGATCGGGACAATCTATGACCTCAAAGATCTTCTCAATGCCCTGGATCCATCCATCGACAAGTCGGGGATCTCCCTGACCGAAAAACTTCTCAGGATGGTAATCGCGAAACTGGGCGACTACAGTAGACTGTGGAATCTCATGATGATTCTGATCTCTACGTCGTGCCATATGTATAGTCAAATGCTCAATTTGATCAAACACAGAGATATAGCACAACTAAATTATACTAACTGATTATTTAGGCACACAATTCTCTTGACGAGTCGCTAATTCAACCCTAGAAAACTAGAGTCATATACTAGGACAAATTGGGATAAATCAACTATATCCTGAAAATACTCTATTACTGACTCGAGCATCCATACTGGTTTCTATGGTCGGATATCTGACACCCTACTGAGCACAGACTTAGACATTTGTTTATATATATAAAATGTAAATCAGCACTTACCTGGTAGTCGGCGAGGCGTGAGCATGACGTCGTCGGGTTTTCTGAAAACTTTTTAACTCACTGAAGTATTCAGATACACAAAAACGTGCTCTGATACCAATTTTAACACCCTGCTATCTTACTAATATCAGAGTCAAATTTTTGCAAAATCTTTTCTAAAAATACTTATTAATTTGCGAAATCATAATTCGGGATGCTACTGAAAAACCTTTCTTTTCTGAAAATCCCGTTATTTTTTCTGAATTAAACTGTTAAGAAAAATGGATTGTAGTTAGTCAAACTAGCATGTAATACTGTACAAAATCTGACTGGTATATTGAATCAAAATCTGAAAATCTACATGCGAGTTTGAAAAACTGTAAATGTCAGCAGAAGTAAAACGTGGCAAAATATATAAACAACAAAAGTCTGCAAAATGGCGTCTAGCCAAATCCACGACCATCAGCTGAGCTCACACCTTTGGACCGATCCTTTGACCTGAAAAAGAGAAAGGAGTGGAAGCGTGAGCACTAAAAGCCACTGTGCTCCGCAGAAACCCATGCTGAAGTAAAATAGTAATAATAATTGCAATATCATGATCAATAGTATATATAGCTGGAACTGGTACTGATACTGAAACTGAAACTACTGATCAACAGTATATATAATCTGCTACTGGATCAGAAACTTTAACTGTCGGCTATAAAAAAAGAGTGGGAGCGTGAGCACGCCACTGGGCTCCACAGAAACCCATGCTGAAGTAAAACAGTAATAATAATTGCAATATCATGATCAATAGTATATATAACTGGAACTGGTACTGATACTGAAACTGAAACTACTGATCAACAGTATATAATCTGCTACTGGATTAGAAACTGTATCTGCCGGCTATAAAAACTGCGCCGGAGCCTATGTGCACACTCTAGTGGGCAGATTACGCCACTAGAACTTAGGATGGATACGGTACCTGATCTGACCCCCACCCTAAGCGGAACTGAATATACATACCTCAAACATGATATCTGTAATTATACTCAATGAAATACCCAGTCTGAGTCCCCACGTAAACTGCTTGTTTGAAAATGTAATTGATGATTGGCTGCTGACTGATCAAACTGTAAAAATATATAAATAAACAAATACTAAGTACTATGCACAGACTGACTAAAAATAGCTGCTAAGATGCTCGACTCTAACTGAATATTTAACTGGACTTACTGGAACAATCTAGGGTCCTATTTTAACTGATTTTAAATTTGACCTAAACTGTATTGCTATACTGAACTGACTGGATTAAAAAATTAACTGAAATTTTGAACTAAACTCGAACCGAGTCAATGAATACTGAACTGCTCAAATAACCGGTCTAGACCGGCCGGTTCACTAGCTGGCCGGACTGCCAGCTCGCTGTGGTTGGGCAGTCGGCCGCTGGCCTAGGCCAACCGGCTCGGTCCCGCGCAGGGCCTGCTGGTGGTACGGAAGTGGTCATCAATCCCAGAGAGTCGAAGGACGATGCCGGCGGGGACCTCGATATATGGTTGGAGAACATGCTGGAGGAGCCATCAAGCCCGATTTATCGCCCTTCATGTGTGAGAGATTGGCCGAAGGGATGTGGTCCAAGGTCAATGTTAAAGTCTAGGAAACGCAAGGCCAAGAAAGCTCGAAGGCGACGTAAAGAGAAGGCTCAAAAGGCAAGTCGTTGGTGTGGGTCTTTTGCGAGAAAGAGACAAGCATGGCGCTCGGAGGTTCGTAGATGTGGCGTGGATAGGATGGAAGACGGATGGACATGGCGTGTCGTAGATTGCATTAGGTCAAAAGGAGGATGCGTTGAAGGTTGGGATCC
>CACSLK010030875.1:7017018-7032749 GCA_902706635.1 Striga hermonthica | reverse complement strand
TAGGTTGTGGTGTTCAGACGAACTGCACCAACGGTACTCTACATCGTCTCAGAGTCGGCAAAATTTTAAAAGGTAAACGTCTATATCCTAAATATAGATTCCGCTGCGTTAGGATTTATTTCGATAAAGTTCAATGCTGTGCATGTTGTTTGACGTTCCTAACAGAACCCAACAGGAACGGCCATCGAGTGCTGTTGTGCATTGCTGACGGCGACTGAGCACTTGGACCAAGATAAAGTATCATGACTTAAACCGAATTTACTTGATTTCAGTCAGAACTTAACTTCGAATATTAATTCGAATATTCTCAGTTTCAAATAATTAATCCCGACTATGTCCGTTTATAAAATAAACGTTTCGGGAACTAATTATCGAAACTAACTCGGTTATTAAAAATAAAATAAACCGAATAGACTTTCGACTTAAAGTCGAACTTATTGGCTCGAAAGCTAAAATGAGCAATATTAACAAAAGGAAATATATCGCTTTTATTAATAACAAACTGGGCTATTACATCAACTCCGGTAAATGTCGGTGGTAGCATATTTAGAAACTGGAATACCATCCGAGCATGATCGTCACCCTTAGCGGGTGGAGCCTGTTGAATATTTGGATCAACAGCTCTACGAGGAGGCATATCTATAAACAAGATAAGCCGAAAAGTTAATCATAAGTCTCAATTACAAAAGTTCCAAAAATAATAAAAGAAGGAGGATAAATTACTAAGCCTCAAAATAAACAGTTAAACAAATAATTAACAATTAACTCATACCTTGAGTTGGCGCGGCTGGACGCAAGGGAGGGAACATAAAAATAAATACTTAAACAACTTCAAATGAAGTCTACAAATATATAGACCTGCTCTGATACCACAGTGTTATGCCCCGTTATTTTTATAAGAACAATACCAAATATTTTTCTAAAAACCAGAGTTTATTTTTCGCAAATCTTTTTTAAAAATTATATTTAATGGTCATTACTCAACTTATTTCAATTAATCATCTTAAGGCTCAACTTAAGCAAATGGGAATAAATCATCCCAAATCATTATCACAAGCCAAACGAGTTAAACATGGCTCAATGATAATATCAAATCCTTATCAACATCAACAAATCCCAATTCATAATTTCACAGCAAGAAAAATATTCAAGTACATAATCCAACCTCAAATCCAACAGTTTAACAAATCTGGTACGAGATAACAATAATAATAACAATGCGGAAGCAATAACAAATCATAAGCAACAACTAAAATGACCCCGTTCGCTCTTCTTTCGTCGCAGTTGCCAACTCAACCTGAAAAGGGGAAAATAGTGGGAGTGAGCGACTAACATGCTCACTGAGGGAATACCATGCAGTCTATTCAATATGATGACTTAAAAATCATAATCGCAACATGAACATAAATCATATAGTCTATCTCCCATACAACCCTACGCTCAGGTGATGATATCTAAACCGTCGGCACCACATCAACGGGAGCTAAACCGTCGGCACAACATCAACAGGAGAACCTATCTATAGGCTAAAGTAGGAGAACGTCGGCACAACATCAACATTAGACCCTCTCATAGATGAACAGTTCACATGCATACATTGATTATCAAGCCAAAAAATTATAAAGAATAACATATACTGTAAGGTTTATCAACACCCACCTGATCAGTCGAGGTTGACAAATACACAACGATCAGCAAAAGGTAGAAAGAGAGCTAGACTCCTCGTGGTCTACATTAATGAAGCATGACTCGAATGATTTTCTAACCCTCATCTTGGTAAGCTATTTTACCAAAATTTGAAGAATATTCTAGCTTAAGTTTCACGACTTAGCTACTCTTTCTTAGATGTTGGAACTCTCGACTGAATCTTTTTCAAATATCTCGAAAAAGTAAACCTTTGAAACTAAAATTTTAGACTGGGCTCCAAAATTCATTTAATGGCTCGAAATAATTTTAAAAATTTTAAACATCAACTCAGTGACATTTTAAAACGGGTTCGGCTCATTTTTAAGGCTCGACAACTCAAGAATTAAATCTGATTTTCATGAACTAACTAAAGTAATATTTCCATAACTTTTCAAACATTTTAAAGCATCGATCTCAAATTCTCAAGAGCTGGAACATGATTAAAAAAAATATATAGAACAATACATGTACCTCACGACATTCATGCTTAGAATAAAAAGAAAAAAGATAAAGAAAAGAAAAAAAAAACACATGGCCATTTGACATTACTTTCTAAAAATAATCTTCTAGAACTTCCAACATAAATTTAGCCTTCAATTTTCACAATCCTTGAGGTTAAAAAAGAATTAGCAGGTAAAGGCAGGGGCTTAAACATGCTGCTACTTTTCAAAAGAAAAGGCCCCTAGACTCTTTGATTTATAAGGTCGAAACATCATGGCAAAATATACCGATTCCCTTATACATTTGAATGGAAACTTAACACAATTTCCAAAGATTAAGAGGCTAAAATAGGCTGCTACAATCAATCAATTTTTACAGAAACCGAGACGAGAGTCCCATTTCATCATAGTTCTCCAACTCAGGAAATTTCTCGACTAATCATGAAATATGACATCAATGAACCTTAAGCAATTTAAACTTCAGATATTCTAAAATACATAGAATGGGGTAACTAGAATATTACCTCCTTCCGGAATAAATCGGAAAAAGATGGTCGCAGAAAGCTCGACAAACGGCTCGGCTACGCTGCTGTTTGTGCGAAATTGCTTCTCGCTTCTCTAGATTTCCAGTAACTTGTTTTATCTCCTGGGTACCCACCCTTCATCTTAAGTTGGTCGGCTCACAGAAATTTATGCTCATCCTCTTCAATCGAACTCTTCTTTATAAAACTACATTGTCGAATTTTTCTTGGGTTTGGCGTGCTTTGGTGGTTGTCTCGAAAGCGTCTTTGTTAATCCATGATCCTTGGCTATCCGCCTTAAATGATCCTTCGTATCGGCCAGGTATGCATTGGCTTCCACGTATGTTCCTCCGATGCAACGTCCAATTCAATCACAGGAGAATAAATGATTATCGTCTTTCCCGAAGTCGCGATGGTATTCTCATTCTTAAATTTTTGCATTGACTAAATGGAAACACCAATTAAAATTCATAACTTTGAAAACAAAATCTCATTCGTAAACAAAGTCTCCGAACAAAGTTAAAGCCAAACATAAAATAAACAAGAGTTTGCAAAAAGTTTACGGGAAAACAAATTCCAATAAACAAAAAAACTTAGATTCTATCGCAAACACTCGATCAGTTACTCAGCATTGGTTCGGCTCGACTTCATTCTGGGCAAACAGTATACGCGTGCTCGACCTCCTCCCCCAAGCCTCGGTTGGTCCTGTTGATGCTGTTGCTGCTGCTGGAACGGTCTCTGATTCTGCTGCTTGGGCTCATAGCACATGTGGGCGAAATGTCCTTACCTGTCGCAGTTGAAGCAAGTCTTATAGGCCGCACGACTGTCTTCAGCTACATGTGGAACACCACAAGCTCCACAACATAGATGATCGGCTGGAAAACGTCGGATGGGCTGAACTCTCTGAGCTGCTAAATGGTTATCCCGTCTGCCACTATCATGGTGTTTGGCCCTCTTGCGACCCGAGTGATGGTCATTCCTCCTCTTATTCGAGCCAGAAGAGGGGTGATCTGTAGTAATTGGCTTGGCAATCTAAGCGACATACTGGATTGACGGTGTTGGAGCAATGGAAGCCATACAACTCTCGATCTCCTGTGCTTTGATGATTGTCTCCGCGAATGGCAGGTCTCCATGACTCGCCACAAGAATCTGGATATCCTGTCGAAGCCTGCCTCTGAATGTAAGAGCCTTCCACTCCTCCGTATCGACCATGTGTCGAGTGAAGACACTCATCCCCGTAAAATATCGTGCGTACTCATCCACAGTGGTCCCTCCTTGCTGATGGTCCCAAAAATCTCACTCCATGCGGTCGCGATAGCTCTGTGGGAAATACTTGTATGTGATGATCTCATTCATCCTCGCCCAAGTAAGAGCAGTATGCTAATCCTCGGGCCTCAGAACCTAGTATTTTGTCCACCAGTAGGAGGTATCGCCCTGTAACTCAACACACTCGATACGCTGGGTCTCTGAGCATCGGAGCACAAGAAAATTCGATCCACCTTACATAACCACTCCGTTAAAGCAGTCGGACCCTCAACTCCGGTAAATGTCGGTGGTAGCATATTTCGAAACTGGACTATCATCTGAGCATGATCGTCACCTTTAGCGGGTGGAGCCTGTTGAACATTCAGATTAACAGCTCTACGAGGAGGCATATCTATAAACAAGATAAGTCGAAAAATTTATCATAAGTCTCAATTACTAAAGTTCCAAAATAATAAAAGAAGGAGGATAAATACTAAGCTTCAAAATAAACAGTTAAACAAACAATTAACAATTAACTCATACCTTGAGTCGGCGCGGCTAGACGCAAGGGAGGGTTCATAAAAATAAATAATTAAACAACTTCAAAAGCAGTCTATAGAAACGTAGACGTGCTCTGATACCACAGTGTTACGCCCTGTTATTTTTATAAGAAAAGTACCAAATATTTTTCCAAAAATCAGAGTTTATTTTTCGTAAATCATTTTTAAAAAGTTTATTTAACGGTCATTACTCAGCTTATCTCAATTAATCATCTTATGTCTCAACTTAAGCAAATGGGAATAAATCATCCCAAATCATCATCACAACCCAAAAGAATTGAACATGACTCAATGATACTATCAAATCCTTATAAACATCAACAAATCCCAATTCAAAATTTCAAAGCAAGCAAAATATTCATGTACATAATCCAGCCTCAAATCCAATAGTTTAACATGTCTGGCATGAGATAACAATAATAATAACATTGCGGAAGCAATAACATAGCATAAGCAACAAATAATATGACCCCGCTCTCTCTTCTTTCGCCGCAGTTGCCAGCTCAACCTAAAAAGGGGGAAATCGTGGGAGTGTGCGGCCAACATGCTCACTGAGGGAATACCATGCAGTCTATTCAATATAATGACTTAAATCATAATCGCAGCATGCACATAAATCATATAGTCTATCTCCCATACAACCCTACGCTCAAGTGATCACATCTAAACTGTCGGCACAACATCAACGGGAGCTAAACTATCGGCACAACATCAACGGAAGAACCTATCTATAGGTTAAAGTAGGAGAACGTCGGCACAACATCAACATGATACCCTCTCGTAGACGAACGATTCACATGCATACATTGATTATCAAGCCAAAAAATTATAAAGAATAACATACACTGTAAGGTTTATCAACACCCACCTGATCAGTCGAGGTAGACAGATACACAACGATCAGCAGAAGGTAGGAAGAGGCTCGACTCCTCGTGATCTACATTAATGAAGCATGACTCGAATGAGTTTTTAACCCTCATCTTGGTAAGTTATTTTACTGAAATTTGAAGAATATTCTAGCTTAAGGTTCACGACTTAGCTACTCTCTTAGATGTTGGATCTCTCGACTGGACCTTTTTGAAATATCTCGAAAAAGTAAACCTTTGAAACTAAAATATTAGACTCAGCTCCAAAATTCATTGAATGGTTCGAAATAATTTTAAAAGAAGGAAGAAGAAACCTTTCTCCACCCCATCTAGCTCTTACCTCCGCACGCTGCTGCCCCTGCGTGCAGTCCCGACGATCCCAATCAACCACTGACGTGCACCCGGTGCGACACCACCCGTATCCAGCTTCTCCAGCGATCACCATGCGAGGAGGTTCATGTCGTCATTCCCCGTACGATCGTCTCCCTCGCCGTTGCAGGCCCTTAAGAACACACGTTGCACGCTACCGCGAGCAAGGCGCCCCTACCGACGAGTAACGTGCGCCAGCAGCCTGTTCAGCCCCTCTCTCCGTCCGCTTCCGTGTGTTTTTCCAGAGAACAGTACATGATAGTTTGAGCACCCTTGTTATTGTGTGTTTTGTTGATATATTGTTTGGTCCCTTATGTTTTGTTAGGGTTGAGTAATAATCATATGTTATGTGGAGTTCTATGTTGTTGTGAGTTGAAGTCTTGTTACATCATGTTAAATGGCTGAAATCCCCTTTAATCTTATGTAAATGTGTGTCCACGAGGTTGCCTTGGTGTTATATTGTGAATTTTTTTCTTTTTTGATCGGAACAATAGGTAGGTGTTATATTGGGATTTGAATAGCATATGATATGAATAAATGTTGTTTTTGCGTTCGTCTCTTCGGTTTGATGTCGAATCTGAAGGACATGAATTATTTTCGTACAAACACAGGAGTTGTAGGTTCTTTGGTGTGTCCTTGATCTGTTGGAGCAAGCCTTATATCATTTTTGATGATTGTGCTATGAGTTATGGATATTTTAAGTTGAGCGTGCTGCTGTATTTGCAAAAATCATGAAATATCGACTTCTGGTTATTTTAATGTGAATTTTTGATATGTTGGCCCTCTGTTGATGAAGTCTATGGTGTAAACATTTCAAGTTAAAATTCGACCTGTAGCAATGTGTTTTGGTGATTTGAAGTTATGATCAGAATCTTGAAAAGTTGATGAAAAATCGAGTTTAAGGAATCTTGAGTTGAATTTCAGGGAATAGTGTTGTTTTCCATTCATGCTAATTGTGTCAAAATTTTAATTAAAAATTCAAAGGTTTGCATAGTGAACTAAGAACTTCACTCTATGGCTGTAATTTTGCAAAAAATTATTTATCCAGGTTAAAATAATTTCTAAGGGTCTATCTTTGGTATACATGTGTATTTTTTAGTGTATTATGTTGTGTAAAAATTTCGTTGAAAACGCTCGAGTGCATTTTAAAAAGATCTGATAGATAATTTTTCTAGCCCGCTTTCGAGCACCTGCCAGCCCCAGGCCCGGGCCAACAACCCCGACAGCAACCAACTGAGCCCAATTTTAGCTATTTTGTGACTTGTTTGACTTCCTATTGACCCGTCACTATGTTTTTCATGATGAATGTGTTCTAAGTGATGTTTAATTGGTTTATCGAGTCTAGACTGTTAAGCCAAAGGTTCCAAACTCCATTAATAATTCCACGAATCACTTAGTCGATAATGTTTCGGCTAAGTGAATGTTGTTGATTGTGTTTCTGAGTGTTGGGATAGTTATTGATAGGACTAGCATGACCAATGTAGGTTCGACGAGCTGAGCCCTCGACCTAAGTCCTTGCCTTGTGTGAATCTACCACTTCGGTAACTAGGTGGGTTGTATTATAAGAATTTCTATGCCATATATTATCTATGTCTTGTTGGGTTGGAATGATCAATGTATGCATGTGAACCATGTACCCTATCGATGTGAGATGTTACAGCCGTCGGTACGGTTGTTCCCGCCGATGTAATGGTGCCCTTGTGAGGCAGTCTTTTTAAGTCCTAATGAAGGGCCGTGCCCGTGTGAGGCATGTACTCTCGCCGTTAGGGTAATGAATCCCCTTTTGTGGCTAATGAAATATGTGTACACATGAGTAAGGTTATTATATAAATAGGAGATATGACAGGATTAAATGATTTATGTTCATGATGCAACCATACCCTTTGCAACACCCCGCTTTCTTAATGAAATCAGAGTAAAATTTTCGCAAAATCTTATCTGGAAAAATACTTATTAGTTTGCGAAATCGTGATTCGGGATGCTAGTAGGTGACTGAGTCCTGAACTGCTCAAGTAACTCATGGTAACATTCTCACAGCACAAGCAAGTAGGTGACTCATCTAAGCCCACTTGCACATATGATAACTCATGGTAATATTCTCACGGCACAAGGAAGTAGGTGACTCATCTAAGCCCACTTGCACATATAATAACTGGATGACTCATGGTAACATTCTCACGGCACAATGAAGTAGGTGACTCATCTAAGCCCACTTGCATATGATAACTGGATAACTCATGGTAACATTCTCACGGCACAAGGAAGTAGGTGACTCATCTAAGCCCACTTGCACATATGATAACTAGTGAATTGCTCACGACAATAATACAAAGCTAAGACATGGATTAATTAGGCTAAGCATAGATTAAGTTAATCAAGCAAGGGTTCACGACAATTAGGCATAAGTTAGTGATGGACGATGCACCTAATGTGAACGCATCGATGTATAGGGATGGTAAGTACGTATGATAACTTAAATCAAATATACTCATTTTCGGTTTGAACTTGACTTCGAAAATTAATTCGAATAATCTTGATTTCCAATAATTAATCCCGACTAATAATATCTGTTTATAAAAATAACCGTTTCGGAATAATTATCGAAACTGATTTGGTTACTGAAGAAATAAACTGAATATACTATCGGCTTAAAGTCGAAATTATATCTAAATAACTTATTAACTGACTCGAAACTCATCTTTGACGATTTCTCGAATATTCTCGAATTTGATTAATACGTCAGCACTGGAATAATTAATCCCGAATTTGCTAATGTCTATTTATTAAATAAAAGGACTGAGATTAATTACTATAATTGACTCTGTTAATAAATAAAATTAACCGAATATATTTTCGACTTAACGTCGAACTTGGAATTTAACTAGCTGAATAACTTAAACTTAAACATTAACATGAATATTTATTAACAAAAGCTAGCTTATATTTGAAAACTAGTATCTTTCATTTATTAATAAAATACAGGGCGTTAGAATCCACCCCCCTTAAAATATTTTTGTCCTCGGAAATACTAAAACTAGAAGTACAAGCTTAACTCGAAGCTTATACTCACTGATGACATAAACTTATAACTCAATATATGAATACTGAGCTTAGACTTTGCTTTTAGCTGAAGAAACGCCAATTCACAGTAACTTAGTGAACTGGTGATTAAAACTGGATAAAATAAGAACACCTTATTGAATAAAAGTGTTCCACTGATTACACTTGATACTCAAAACATAGTTCTTGAGCGCAATGGACATCACCTCCTGGCTGATTGCTGGTCTTCGGTCTGGATTTCGGTTGTGAAACCTAAATTGTGTGGTACACATTGAAATATTTCAGAGATATACACATGTACAAGTGAGGATAACTAGCAGTCTCGGTAACTACCTTTCGTGAACATCTACTCAATAACGCGGCACATCGTTCGCGGCACATTGCAATGCGGCACGCCCGCTCCTCATCTAGTGAGTGCGGCACGCCTGTATATATCACCTGGCGAACATTGCACCTGCGACGTCGACGTAGTCTATATAACTGGTCATATATGTATCTTAAGCTAGTAACCTCAATGTACTATAATGCTAACTCTCCGTGATTTCCCAGTGTACTATGACTCAGGCATGGCATCCTTCTCTTCTTACGACATGCGTCCTTGAATGGAAAGCTCCGCTTGACTTCACGACATTGGTTGTTGCTGTGATTGATTGGCCCTTCTCTGTCATAAACATGTTGTACCTGAAAATCTTTACCTTCCCTGAGGCCAAACTTAACCTCAAGAAAAGTCTATCATGAACTAATCTTTCCTGCGATTTCTCAAATTTTCAGAATTTGAGAATCGAGGCAATAAACATTCTTGAAATTACTGATAAGTCTTGTCTTATTAGACAGACCATCCTCGACTTTGGCATGACTAGACTCAATATTCACATAACTGGATAACCCTTACTTGAACTCTGAAAGTTATCCCGAGACACTTAAATGGTTGTCTCAGAATTGGAACATGACGTTTACTGACTTACTGTGGCTTGATAAGGTGCGACTTCAAGTTTCTAGGTAAACTTGGACTAATGATCTGTATTTCAGATCTCCATATTTAACCCGACTTAGTAACTATTATACGCCGACCTTAACTCATGAACATTGACTTAAAATTATGAACATTAACTCATGACTATGTACTATATAGGGCTACTCCAGTATCAACTGGTCCCGCAAGTACTGAATAAATACTGATCTTGAGCTTTGAAAACCATAACATAGAATATCAAATTGATGACATACCTGACATAACAGATTTTAAAGGTTGTTATTACGTGAAATTATTCTGTTTCGGTCCCAGCTTCAAGCCTCCATGGTATACCCGGCTGAGTGGCTCTTATTTCAAGTCTCCATGGTAACCCAGAATATTGACTCTTATACGCTGAAAACTGTTACTCTTGGCAATGGCTTAAGAAATATAACAACCTTTAGCATTAATATTTAGCCCTGAACATGATCTATTAGTCTGACTTAGGACATTTGAATCTTCTCCTTGATCTAGGTCAAGGAATTTCTTGCTGGAATGCGCCAACTGGTTGGCAAAAGTGAGCAATTTCTGATAGAAAATGCTTGAGGAACATGTCTGACAAGATTTGTACTGCTTAATAGTTCACAAATCTCTGGACGAGTCGCTAAATTAACCTGAGAAAACTAGAGTCGAATTATCGGGTAACTGGAATAAATCGACTACATCTTGAAAAATACTTTATTACTAACTCGAGCATCGATACTGATTTCTAGGGTTCCATCTCTGACACCTTACTGAGCATAGACTTAGGCATTTGTTTTAGATATATAAACTGTAAATCAGCACTTACCTGGTAGTCGGCGAGGCGTGAGCGTGGCGTGGTCGGGTTTTCTGAAATTTTCTGACTCGCTGAAATATTCAGATACACAAAAAAACATGCTCTGATACCATTTGTAACACCCCGCTTTCTTAATGAAATCAGAGTAAAAGTTTCACAAAATCTTATCTGGAAAAATACTTATTAGTTTGCGAAATCGTGATTCGGGATGCTACGGAGAAACCTTTCTTTTCTGAAAATCCGTTATCTTTTCTGGGTTAAACTTATTAAGAAAAACGGATTATTTTTAATCAAACAAGCATGTAAAACTGTATAAAATCCGACTGATAAATCGGATCAAAACCTGAAAATCAACATGCGAGTTTGAAAAGCTAAACGTGTCAGCGGAATGAAAAACGTGGCAAAATAACCATGTACATGTCAAAAGTCTGCAAAATGGCGTAAAGCCAAAATCCGCGACCACCGGCTCAGCTCACTCCTCAGGACCAACCCTGTGACCTGAAAAAGATAATATAGTGGGGGCGTGAGCACTAAAAGCCACTATGCTCCGCAGAAACTCATGTTGAAATAAAACAGTAATAATAATTGTGATATCATGATTAGAGGCATATATATAATCTGTGTCTAAGTCCATGACTGGCTGATCCACGGTATAAACTGCTACTGGATCAGATACTGTATCTGTCGGCTATAATAAACTCCGCCAGAACCATGTGCACACCCTAGTGGGCAGATTATGCCACTAGAACTCAGAATGGATTTACGGCACCTGAACCGGCCACCATTCTAAGCGGAAACTGGATATACATACCTTGAACATGATAATTGTAATTCTACTCATAGTAATACTCACTCTGAGTCCCCACCTGAACTGTTGGTTTGAAAATGTGTAAGTGCTGCTGCTGATCAAACTGTAAAAATATATAAATAAACAAACACTAAGTACTATGCTCAGATTGACTGAAAATAACTGCTAAGATGCTCTGTAACGCCCAGATTTTTATTTACTATTTATGGAGCTCGACTATATTTCCATAAATCTTAAGTTTCTAAATTTGATGCATTTATTATATTTATTTGCATTAAAATTAAATGATTAGTATTAAAGTCTAAGCCATGAAATATTCATTCGATTTTAGTTATTAAAATCAAAATTTTATTTAAGCGAATCGAAGTCGGATAATTTGATTATTTCGAGCCCAATTAATTTTGAGAATCCAAGTAATTTCCTGGCCCATTTTTAGTTCGAGTAGTCGAACTAATTTCCAAGCCCAAGCGATAATTTAAATATAGAGCCCTCGTAGCATTTTAATTTTGGGCCCAATATTTAATTTCGGCCCAAGTCGAAATTAGCACTACAAGCCGTCATATTTTTTTTAATTAACCGACCAATTATATTTTAAGTCAAGTCTAGTAATTATTCGGCCCAAGTCGAACTTATTTATCGAGCCCAATTCGATTACCATTTCTAGCCCGACTTTAGTAATTGGTAGGCCCGATTTTTGGCCCGACAAGAAAAAACTCTAGTCTATTCTTCTCTTCTATAAATAGGTTGTCTCCCAACAACCAACACAAACCCTAGCCACCACCATCTTCTCCCACCTTACACTCCAGCCATTTTTCAAGATCCAAAGCAAAAATCATCACATTTTACCTTCATTTTTCAAGATCTTGTGCTAAAAACAACACCATGTCTTAGCCCAAGTAAAGATTTAGCTTCAAACACCAAATAAAAACAAGCTTTCTTCTCCTTCCACCATAGCATGAAGCTTTTCCGGCGAGCTCTCTCAGTTTTCGACCAAACCGCCGCCGCAGGTGATCCAACGACCTCAGTCTGACCAAGACCAACCCCAGCCCTCAGTCCAAAGCTCAGTCAGCAGTTCCAGCGACGCCCCTTCCACGCGTAGCCCGAGCTCCACCTCCACAGCTTGCAGCCACGAGTTTTTCGGCGAGCCAGAGCCACCGTCGTCTTCCCTTTACGGCGACCTCAATATTCATCTTCCTCCGCCCACGACCTTCAAGCCATTTCCAGCCCTAGCCCGCTCACAGGCCCGAAATTGCGAGCCCTGTCGAGCTTGCTCCATTCTCCGCGGACAGCAGCTCCTTCATGCCGGCGAGCACCTCCCCTTCACGGCCAGCTTCGTTTTTCCGTCGTGTTCCCGTCCATAGTCACCGCCACTTTCATTTTTCTGTAGAAACCAGCTCCTCCTCGCCGGAAATAGCTAGATCCACGGCCAACACCTCAAAAACCCAGCTCCACACCTGCAAATCGCGACCAGCTGCTCCAGGACCGCGACTAGCTGCACCGGTACCTGACCAGCGGCATTTTTGGCCCATTTTCAGCTCCTCAGCCCGAGATCTACGGCCCACAACCCTTGGTTCCGGCCGATTCGCTTCTTTGACTCTTGTTCTTAGCTCGATATCTTCTTGACTCGCCGTTTTCGCTTGATTTAAGGTATAATAACTAGAACTCGTTTTTGATGGCTTAGACATAATATTTGAAAAGATATAAAGGCATAACTTGGATTATTTGAGCGATTTTGAATTTACGGGACATTTACGAGCTTGTAGCGATTTTCGAGACCCTTTTAAATAATTGCGATAAAATATCAAAATAAATACCATTAAATTAGTTGCGTCGTTTTGAGGCCTAGGTTGAAATTTAAGAATTTTTCGGACGTTGTTTGATAGGTAAACGAGTCGATCAAAGGTGTTGACCGGTCGTAGCGATTTTTAGTTGACTAGTCCAGGGGTTGACTTTAGACTTGATTTGTTGACCGTGGACCATATATGTATTGATGATGTTATGTTTTGATTTTCGTGAATTTTGGATGTCGTATAACTTAGTTATAAAAATCGGGACTTTAGACGTTAATGCGATAAAAATAAAATATTAGTTTGATTGAGATTTTAGCTGCAGTTGTGGACTATAAATTCATTATAAATCATATAGAAAATATATATAAAATATCAGCCTTAAATGAGTTAGGACTTTCGAGAATCAAAATCCTAGTTTTATGCGGTTCTGGTAACTGGGTATTTTTCCGAATCCGAATATAATTGACTGAACCCTAGTACCGTTTGAATAATTTTTAAACGTCGTATCGTTAATTCGTAATGCGTATCATCGTCCCACACACGTGCTCAACTCTCGTTCGACCGTTGGAGCCAAACCGCCGAGTGCGTGCCCGTGCACCGAGTCCAAGTCAAACCACCGAGTGTGTGCCCATGCACCGAGTCCATCCGAACTGCCGTCTACGTGCCGTTCGGTTAGCCGTGGTCTGAGCACGCCCCTGCGTCAGTGGTCGTGGCACCGTTTCTAATCGCGCATCGGCTAAGCCGTGTCAGTCGAGTTCGTGCCGGCCTGAGTTGCCACGCCGAACTCGGACCACGGTCAAACTGAGCTGCACATAGTCAAGCGAATGATCGACCAGCTCCGAGTGAGCCGTCGGTCCAGTTCAGTCGAACCGGTCCGGTCAGTCCGGACAGTTCGAGATAAATTCTAGATATTTTTCAGATAAATTTCAGATGTAGTCAGATTAAGATTTCAGATATATTTAAGATTTCAGATATAATTAAGATTTGAGATATAGCTAAGATTCCAGATAAAGCTAAGATTCCAGATAGATTTAAGACCCAGATATAGTTTAGATTTTAGTCAGATTAGATTAAGACCCAGATATAGTTTAGATTTAAGACCCAGATATAGTTTAGTTTAGATATAGTTTAACAATAATATTTTGAAAAATTAGCTCGTAAATCCCTAAAATGATTTTTAAAGCAAAGTGAGCGAACCTAGACAATAAGATATTAAACATTTGAGTTTTATTCTGAGCCTAGCACTTAGAATATTTCGCTCATAATTTGTAGCTTGAAGAGAGTCGAGCCTCCGCCTGCTACACAACATATTTCAGATATTTCAGCATCCGCATTCGCCGTTTTCCAGGTGGGGACCATGTACTGTGTATTTCATCGCTTTTAATAATTTACCATGTCTGAGATCTATATGTGTTTATATTGAAGGACCGAGATGGATGAGTGATCCCGTCTTGGTTAATATTTCAGTATTTCAGTTATGACTTGGATGTGTGTGATTAGGGCCCGTCCTAAGTCTAGCGTCCAGATGGGGTGATTAGTGCCTTTCCTGGATTTCTGTGGGAGGAGACCCCCAAAGTGTGCGCATGAGTACCGATTTACCGTTAGTCCCATAGTCAGACCAGTTTATTCATATATATGTTGATTTCATAGTTTGTTATTAATTGTGCTGAGTATTCAGTGTCGGTTCCGGCAGAGCACCGTTGATTCCTTTGTGCTCACGCCTCCCCACTACCCTATTTTTCAGGTGATGGAACCCCGCGTGACGCGTGGAGCAGATATGTGGTGTTGGTCCAGCTTCAGGACATTTTTGTGAAAACATGTCATATAGTATTTGAACATGATTGAATTATCTATGTTTGTTTTATGCTTGTGTGATTTTCTGAACTTGTACTTGCTTCTGCATGTTAGACTTGTGTTTCAGATGTCAGATTTCAGACTATTATTTTAGATTTCAGATTATGTCAAATTTTTAGAATATGCATGTTTTATCCGGTATTATTCATGGCCTTAATTCTAGAATGAATTTACTTGGTCGCATGCATGATAGATAAAGAGATAAAGATATATGATTAAAGTTGAGTAGCATCTGCGTTTTAAGTTAAAGTATTTTCGAGAAATTAATATGAGTTTTCGAAATCAAATTAGTGCTTTCCATTTATAGCGCAAAAAATTTACTCTGATTTTAGTAAGTTTAGGCGGGGTGTTACATGCTCGACTCGAACTTAAATATTTAACTGGATAATCTCGGGTTCTGACTTGACTGATAAATCTGGACTGAACTGAATTGACTAAACATGACTGATCATGACTGAACATGACTGAACTGAACTGGTACTGCTATACTGGATTGACTGCACTGAAAAACTTAACTGAAATACTGAACAGAACTAACTGAACTCGGATCGGGTTACTGAGTCCTAAACTCTCAAGTAACCGGTCTAAACTGGCCGGTTCACTGGCTGGTCGGGCAGTCGACCGCTGGCTAGGCCACCGGCACGGTCGCACGCACGCACTGGTCACGGCCTGAGCACTGCTGGGCGCTGCTGGCACCGGCCCGTACGTGGCTGGCTTGGTCCGTGCACTGGCGGGTGCGACT
>CACSLK010030875.1:6968598-6985061 GCA_902706635.1 Striga hermonthica | reverse complement strand
CAAACATGACTTTCTCCCGACAACCATAAACCAACTGAACATATAATGACATAACATGATCAAATAAACATGATTTGTTCAGAAGATTATTAACATAAATTAACATGACTCAGTAGGACTGGGAGTGGCTCGGGACGTGCACTACGTGCGCAGCACGACGGCTTTGGCCAATCCTTCAACAAAACAATGACTTCCCTCGAGTAACTTGACTTGACTGAATATAAAACAGCACATAACGACCGAATACATGAAAATTGCTCGATTTCGATGAGAATACGAACATGCTCTTTATGACTAACACGATACGGTCGAGAGCTACTTAAGGCCTAAAATTTGGACTTAACATGAATCTACTAATATCAAAATAACATTAAGAATGAATTACCTCCTCAATGATTCAATTAACCGCACGAAATTCTCGTGATAGCTCGGCTTTGGAACCTCCGTGCGATCTCTATAGTTCTCCACGTGATGCTTGCTATAATAGCTCCTAATCTCTCCTTAAACTCTCTCGACTTATACTTAGCATATAATTTAAAGTGTTGGGGTAAATTTTCCAATATCTACACATAAATAGCTCGGACTTACCGCATTGAAAGAAGGTGGAAAATCATGGCCAATAGGCCTCCAACACTTGCCGCACATAGCACATTATCTAGCCTATTAGGCTTCATTCTTGCTACATGGCACTTAATGGTACAACTTAGTCATCACTTAAGCTTAATTGAATGCCACCTCATGCTTGGAGCAAATAAAGGATTTTCCCATCACTTACCAATTACTCACGGCATTTAAAAAGAATTGAGCATGATTTGGGAAAATGTTCATGACTTAAATTTAGTAAAATTCTCGTGATAACTTCCACACAAGGTTTCCTCAACACTTGCGTTTGAAATTGTTTATGATTTAGACATGATTATGATATTAATTAAGTATAATTTAATATACTTAATTATTAAGCTAAGCTTGATTAATAGCTTAAGCTTGATATTTAAATACATAACTCATTCCGAACATAAACGTGATATTCGAAGATTAATTCGAATATTCATGACTTGGACGATTAATCCGAATATTGACATCTCGAATAATTCGTCAACTTAACTTATTAATTTCGAACTCATTAATTAATTAAATAAGTCGGAATTAAATCTGAAAACTTATTCGGTTACTGAAACAACTAAACCGAATAACTTATCGACTAATAGTCAAACTTGGAATATAACTAATTGGTTAACTTGAACTTGAACATGAACATGATTATTTATTAACAAAGGCTAGCTTAAAACTAAAAGCTAGTATTTTCCTTTATTAATAAATTTCGGGGCGTTACACCCATCACTCCACGATCAGAGATTTTTGCTTTAGGCGTACGCGACTGGGTCGTCCTCCTCGGCCGTTTGGAATTTGTTGCGATTCCTCAGTGCACGTGCTCCCCCTGCTCATCTATATATTTGTCAAGAAAGAATATCTCTCTCCTCCTCATTCAATTTCAGAAGCTTATCCATCTCTCTCTCTCTGTTTGGCGTTCTAAAATAAAAAATAATAAAAATTAATCGGCGTCCTGCCATTAATTTCGGCAAACCTCCATTGTTGTCGGTGGACATCCTCGCCGACGTCGCACCTGAGCAGCTTCCCCAGTCCGTCCGCGAACCTGCAACATTTCCAACCGCGAATTGTACATCATCCGCGTTGTCAACGTCCTTGGTTCGGTTACCGACAGCCATCGCCGTCGAGCCATCCGTTGACGCGAGCCCAAGCAGCTGTCCATTCACAAGAAGGCTGTGATTATCGTATTCGATCGCCGTCGACGTCCACGCAGTGGAGCAGCCTCGCCTTTGAAAAGTTCAGCACCGGTTCCAGAAGTCCAAGTCCCGTCGTCCCGTTCGTCCGACCGTTCTTCCGATTTTTCCGAAGACGGGTATCCTTTCGAACCTCCTAGTTAATTGTTGTTCAAGATGTTATTATTTTATTTATTCTCATTCGCGCGAAATCGTTCGATTATGCTCATGTTCGGTGAATCGTTTCTGGTTCGATTCTTTATTGTTTCGTTATGTCATTGTTTTGTGAATTTTAACGTGGATTGGAACTCTAGCAGTACCCCTTGTTTTGTGAAAATCGAACTCTCCTAGTTGTTTTGTGAATTTTAATTCGGAGTCCCGTTTTGTCGTTTCGGAGTCTCGTTTTGTCGTTTCGGAGTCTCGTTGTAATTTATTTCGGGGTCGTCTTGTTCGGTTGTTTTCAAATCGTGTTTCGACGTTTCGTTTTTCGACGTTTCATTTTTCAATCAAATAAAACCAGATTTTAAAATGTTTCAAACTCTGATAAGTCTGTACATTTCAAGTATGATTGTTCAGAACGTGTGTTTGTAGCTTCTGTTAAGATTTTTCAAATTTGGATGAGATGGCTTGGGTCTCTTCCAGCTTAACCAGTGGTCTCGTGTTCGAGTCCTGGGAATGCAACAGTGTTAAAACTCTTGAGGGAGAGCTTTGCCGCCCTTGTGGTCCTACTCGGCTCGATTCTGGATTAGTCGGTTCCTCCTGTGGATCCGGAAACTGGAAGGTCCTTGTACCAAAAAAAAGATTTTTCAAATTTGGGGCAGCCTCTGTTCGATTTCTGTCTGTTCAAATAGCAGGTTTGTTTTTCAAAATCCAATTGTTTGTGTTTTCAATTAGAGTTGCATCCAAGCCTAGTGGTGTAGTGGTCATTACACTCATTTCATATGAATGAGGCACTGTGTTCGAACCTTGAGGCCTGCAATTTAATTTTCTTTTTCAGCCATTTATGACTCCCAGAAGCGCGGGCTTCACAGCCCGCGAGCGGCCCGCGCTCAGCCCGATTAACCTCCCCAGCAGACTTAGCCCGCGAACCCGCGCCCCGGCCCGCTTGGCCCGATACTCGCACCACCCTCCCCAAGCTTAAACTTTCGGCCCAATCGCCTTAGTTGCGGCCCAAATTCGTACATAAGGCCCAACTGTTGGGCAGTCTTTGGCCAGCATGTTAGCAGCTCGGCCCAATTGACCTTTTTACCCTATTTTGAGTTACGGAAGCCGTTTTTCGCATCGATTTCAATTTTAAAAAAATATTTTAAGAAATGAAAAAAAATTGAGAAAATTATTTTAAGTTCCGAGACTCTAATTTTGGTTTCTGAGTCTTATTTTTAAAAAATGAGAGAGTTCCAAGTCCACGAAAAATTTGATTAAAGCCCTTAAATCTTAATTTTTATTATGTATGGGTTTTATGTTAAATTTGAGAAGTGAGATAGATTATTGATAAATTATCTCGCTTAAATTGTAGGTGTTTGAGGAGTCGAGCCCTCGACCTACTTACTTGATTTTGTGTGCAATATTCTACTGCGCTATCCAGGTGGGTCTTATTTAAATTTTCTATGCCATGAATGATGAACGTTTATATTTGTGGGTATGATCTATGCATGAACATGAAATATGTAGCCTATCGATGTGAGTTGTTACAGTTGTCGGTACGGTTATCCCCGTCGATGTAATACGGTTGCCCTTGTGAGGCAAGTCTCCTTAAGTCCTGATATGGTCGTGCCCTTGCGAGGTATGTAAGCCCATATGGAAGGCCATGTCTGTAGCATGGAATGTACTCCCGCCTTCGGGTAATGAATCCCTGTTCTGCGGCTAGCGATAGATGTGCACAGGAGTAATGTGGTTGTTGTAATTTTGATAGGAGACGAGATATGATGTGATTATTTTATTTTCATGTTGCGACCATACCATCTTGACATGTTGTTATTTATGTGCATAGTAGTGAGCACTATGTTCATTTCGTGCTCACTCCCACCTGCTCTTCACGGATGCAGGTTAAGCAGGTGCCGGATGACGGGGGGAAGACGAGTGGGTCGATCTTGATTTATTTTTTTATGATTATGATTCCATTATGAATAAAGTGTGGTCCTTGAGACGTGTTGAACTGTTTTCGAAACTTTTCCTTTTTGGGATTATCGGACCCTTTTGTTTAGATATTCGTATTGGAGTTATTTATTGAAAATCATGTGTTTTCGATTATGCATGCTATATTGTTTAGCTAATAATCATGTGGAATTGATGTTTTAAAGGTTAATGAAAACCATGTGAACAACCAGATACGACTTGGTTGATTTAAAATGTTTGAATAACGCTCATGTTTTCGAAAACGAGTTCGAAAATTATGTACTGATTTTTGGAAAGTCTGAAATTTCTTTAAATCCAAAGTGGGGTGTTACAGTTTGGTATCAGAGCCAGTCTGCGTTTCTGTAGACTGGTCTATATGTGAATAACTTGTTTATGTGATTTAGACCTTGTGTTGACCACTCGTCTTCGTCACGCAGCACTGCTTAAGGTATGTTTCATATAAGTATCAATGAAGTTATAATGTGAATTGTGATTTTGCACGAGTAGCATTGAGACTACTTGTGATGTTTTACATGAGTAGCAATGAAACTACCTATGATGTTTTGCCTGAGTAGCAATGTGATTACTTATGAAGTGATATATATGTTGTTTCGGGGTTTAGGAAATCTATCCACCTCAGGTTATGTGAACTCTAGTGTTTGACATTGAACTATAGTGTTATAGAGTTAAGGTCGGACTCTAGAGATTCCTAGTTGTGAGTTTCAGTATATTATCATTGAAAGAAGTGCTGTTTATAGCATTTTCTCGCTATGAAATTCGTTCAGTGTCCTTAGAGTACGACCACTCGTGACCCATCTCGAAAGAGAAAGGTTAAGTACCGAGTGAACCTCTAGTGTATGAGATCACTCGGGGGAATTAGAACCTCAGTCGTCGAGAACCGGGAGTGTCATTTAGATGTCGCGGATTGGTTACTAATCGACCCCCATAGTTTAGGAGAATCTAATGCGTATCAACGTCGTAACTCTTGGGAGTGGCTAAGCCTCGAGAGGGACGATGGTTGACAATTCTCGTATGTTAGATCGAGCGTAAGTCTTGAAGACTAATGCATGGATGAAAGACGACAATGTCGTCCATAGGACGAGTGGATTGCTCCGACATCGCGTGAATATCCTGTGCGTTGGCTGCGAGGCACGCATTTGTAAAAGGTATGAATTTGTAGTTAAGCATGATATTGTGGCTCTATATGACTCGATATGTTAAAATTGATGTTATGAAAAGCATGCTTATATGATTGAACTTGACGATTATTGCACGACTGGGATTCTTTACAACGTGTTATGTGGTGATCGTATGAGTTTATGTGAATTTGTGTTAAAAATCATGCTAGGGCTGACTCTCTTATATTGTATATGCGCGTACATGAGGTGTATTTTGTGATTACATGTGACCCCTGATGCTACGTACATGAAATTATGTTTTTGTGCTGAAAATCATATGAGAACTTCTCGTTATAGCCTCTATTTATGCTCAGATTATCGTGACCTAAAGGCTGTTTTCTGGTTAAGATTTCTTCACAAATTTTGTCGTGCTTTGAGTTAGGTTTTCGAAAGTTGTGAAATTTCATGATTCGAAGTTGAATTGAATTTATTATGAATTTTTGAAGTTGTAACTGCGAGCAGTTTTTGACTTTGAGTTAGGTTTTTGACTATATGAATTTTTGAAGTTGTAACTGCGAGCAGTTTTTGACAATGTTAATGTGACTATGTGAAAATATAATCAACATGAAACTTGTAGTACATGTTATAAGCTTTTTCTGGAAGTTGAAATCTTATAATTTGGTGTTTTAGTTTATTTTATATGATTTTTCAAAGTTGGAGTTATGCCCAAAATTTTTAAAACAGTGGTTGTGTTTATGATTGAAATGTATGCTCTGAAATGAGGCCCTTAACATGATTATTTGAAAAGATGCCCTTCTTAGAACTTGTAGCAATTCAAGTGTAGTTTCTGTAGGTTTTGAGTTTGCATGATTCGGAGTTTTATGGCATGATATATTCCTGTTTTAGTGACCTGCTGTAATTTATAAATAATTTCGTTGGCAGATTTCTTGACCTAAGTGTTTTATGCTTAAACTCAGTTTTAAATTTTACTTTTTTTTTGGATTAAGTGATCAAAAAGAAAGTTATAGGTCTGATGTTTTTGTTAGCTTTCTAATGAGATAAGGTTCATGCTTATATGATGACTGTGGCTCGATTTATGTTAAATCTATTTAGGATATACATGAGATGCGTTGGTAATGATGGCAGAAATTAATTCGTAAATGTTAATTGCTTTCACACTATCTTAATGACCTTATCTACTTCTGTGATCTAAATAAATATTGTAGAAGCATGCCTTAGGCTTAACTTGAGTCTTGAATCGTGTTATTTGGGTGCCTGGAGCTTATAAAATTCTCAATTTTCTAAAACACTGTAAGTTAACTATTTCCTTCTTTGAATTGTGATCATGGTTTAAATGTTTGCTGAAAAATATGTGATCGAATGACCTTGTATGCTTGTGTGATTTAAATGATAATTGTAGCCACATGTCTTAGGATTTATATTCATCTAAGACTATGTGGTTCTGTTATATCGCATGAGTTATGTTTTCGAAAATAAGTGTTACCTTCGATATGCATGCTTATTTGTCTTATGTGAATTAATTTGATCGTTGTTATATCAATGTTGACTGGTAACACATACGAGAGAAGCTTTACGCTAATATCTCGAAGTGTGATGAACTATAGGCTATATGTGAGGTTGAACTCGTTTAGGACTACCGACACGATTAGCTACCTGAGTAAAAGCCGTCATGACGGCCGACATTATTGGTCGGAAGAGTCAAACGAGCTAACCATGCTGTTGTTCGACGTTGACCGTCGAGTTAGGGTTATTCCTGGTAGTGATGCCAATGTTCGATCCCTTTTGGGAAAATTGTTGTTGTCAAACCCTTTGTCCTGTCGTAGTGCTTAAGAAATTATGAAACGCAAAAATTGAATTTCTGGTATGTGCCTCGAACCCAGCGCCGAACCTGACTTGGCGTAGCCACGTGAAGTGGTGGCCGAGCCCGCACGCCCGTGCTGAGAGATTTGAGGCCAACTGCAGTGGCCGATCGTTGACTCGCACAAGAATTGCCACCGCCATCACCGAACGCCAAACTCCCCAGGTCAGTGTGTACGGCAAAACCTTGACCTTGTAGCTGGTGTCCGGGTCGGTACACGCACGCGTCCCAGCGCCCCGCATATGCAGCGCCAGCGTGTGTGTCACCTCTCGGGTGACAGTGCATTAAACCCAGTCCGACCTTGTCCTTTTAGAGGTCTTTGAACCAGATTTTTTTGGTCAAAGTGTATGTTGATCTTTCGAGTCGTTGTGTGAATTCCCTAATCAACGACCCTCGATGTGTGAGGTTTGTCGATTAGTTCCCTTGCCACATGCGAGATTTTCTCGAGATGGCAAGATAGTAGTTTCGTATTAATGTGTGGCAGAGCCTTGAGTCTCGACTGGAGACCGACTCCATGAAGGGAAATTGTTATTGAGTATCTAGCCTTTACTTTCTAAACCGCATTCGAGTTGTTGTTCGTGTCGGTAAGGATTGAAGTCTTGTCAACGGTATCAAACAGAACCGTGTATTCTGAAGGTACCAATTTTGAGGATGCGTGATGTTGATGATTGCCAGTCCTATTATGACTTATCGACCAAGACGATGAATTAGCCTGATGGTTGACTCCACCACCGAGACTTGCGAAGATGCATGACACGTTCTAAGCCTCGTGATGGAGGGAATGTGTGTGTGCCTCGAGGTATGTGTGAATTGTGACGAGATGCGTGATAGGTAGAAACCCTACCTGTATGGAGGTACCGGTGACCTGTTGGAACTAAGGGTCCATCAGGAAAAGACCGGGAGGGATACTCGTCAAAGTCAAGGGCAAGACGACTTGGGAGAGGAAAACCGAGATTCGGAGCGAGTACCGAACACCTTGTGTTGATATTCCCTTGTATTCTGGTTGTTTTAGTTTTCGAATTCCGAGGACGAAATTCTTTGTAAGGTGGATAGACTATAATACCCCGTTCGATTGTGGATTATTTGGAGTTATTATTTATTTTTCTTTATTAATATTTGCTCTCCTTATTATTATTATTATTTGGGTTTGATTATTATTATTATTATTTTTTTTTTTAATGCCTAAATTGTCAAATTGCTATTATTTGTTGTTATTAGTATTTATTTATATAATTGTCTAAATAATTATTATTATTATTAATAATATTGTGTGTATTATATATATATAAGGGAAATTTTAATCTATCCTACTAGATTTTGGAAAAATTACAAAAATACAATCCATAAATAAATAATTACATCTCTACCTAATATGTAATAAATAACTACATTAATGTCTAAAGTAAGTTACTATATTCATTCAATCTCCATCTCCTTTTTGTGGGTTTGATTAAGGGGAGAGAAATAAAATTAATAACTGACTAATTTAATTCCTTAATTCACGCAGTCGTCGTCAGGTGGTATATTTTGCGTTTATGTTGGTATATATTCAGTATATGTTGCAATGAAAAAAATATGTCTCATCAACAAATTATGTATTCTTTTTTTTTTAACTTTTAAACGTAAAAGTATATATAAATATATACAAATCTTCTAATATGGTGACCATATATTGAACATATACTCCATATACACACAACATATACTTAATAGTTTACCAAAAATCTTCTAATATATTGAAAATATACTCAATATACACACCACATATACTCTATATACACACCTCTACTTAATAGTTTACAAAGAATCTTCTAATATATTGAACATATACTTAATATACACACCACATATACTCCATACATTTAATTCCTTAATTCATGCAGTTTGTACGTTTTTTTATAGAGAGAGATAAAACCATTTAGTGTAATTCACACAACTGTCTAGGTGGGTATATAATGCGTTTATGTTGGTATATATTCATTATATGCAATGAAAACCATGTTTTATATAAAAAGTTTATGTCTTTTTTTTTTACTTTTATACATAAAATTATATATATAGTTTATAAACATATTATAACGGGTTACTTATATTCCCTATACAAAAAAAATTCTAATATACTGAATATATACTCCATATACACACAACATATATTGAACAATTTACAAAAGAATCTTCTAATATACTGAACATATGCTCCCTGTATACACACATATACTGCATGTCTATACACGCAACATCCAACATATACTGCGGTGAACATATATTTAACATATACTGTAGATATAATGTACATATAGTCCAAAATAAATCAAACAAAAAAAATCTCAAAAAAGCTGTCATGATTTTCTTCTTCTTCACGTCCTCGCGTGTTTTGACCTCGCTCAATCTCTTCGTCTTCTTCGCTAATTTCAATTTCAAACTTGAACTAATTAACATCTACGAATCAAGAACATAGATTTAGAAATCAAGAAAAACAACATAAACATCGAAATTAGAACCCGGAGTTTATGCAGTTCGTAGATATTGACCTATATGCATCCGTTATAAGTTCATGCTGCTTCTCCAAATGCCTGGTAATTAGTATACAAGAAAAAAAAAACAAAATAAAACATTCAATCAACCTCAAGACCAGAAAAATGACGAATAGAAAAATAAACATTTACAAAATTAAGCAAAACCCAAAAAAGAAAATTTACCGATCTTGACACACAATCCAAATGACGTTATACCAACCGATAGATCGAAAAGAATCTCAGTCTCTTACAATGATTTTGAATAGTGAAATTCAACCAACAAATTCACACACATAGTGAAATTAAAGGGTGTTGATTTTCCCAATTTTCTTTGATTTGTTAATCCAAAGGCAAAAATGGTGTTTACGGTAATGACGATTTTCCTTTTCAGCATACATAAATCCCATTACTAGATGAAATTGGTAGCAAATGATGAATATGAAGTAGGTGTGAATGTTGGAGGAAGGTGTCGTGAATGAGTGCCACTAGTTACAATTAATGTGTGATTAAGGTCTCAATTAATTGCAGCAGTTACATTTTAGGTATAATTGTAATATTTTTTTACTTGGTTTAGTAATTTTATAAATAAGTATATAATAGGTGTATAAGTGTAATATAAATCATATCTAATAGTAAGGGGTGCAAATTCCTCTATATATAATGTCCAGTTTTATTTGCGTGTCATCGCATTTTCTTTCCGAGCTTCGAGATTGATAATCAGCCCAAAACGATTTCATTCTAGTTCATATGAAGTTCCTAAGCCTTTTGCCATATAAATTCAGGCCCAAATAGAGCTACCTTAAACTAGCCCAAATTGATTATCAAATATTGGTCCAATTTGGTAAACATTTTTCAGCCCAATTTTTGGCCCCATCACTCCACGATCAGAGATTTTTGCTTCAGGCGTATGCGACCGGGTCGTCCTCCTCGGTCGTTTGGAATTTGTTGCGATTCCTCAGTGCACGTGCTCCCTCCTGCTCATCTATATCTTTGTCAAGCAAGAATATTTCCTTCCTCCTCATTCAATTTCAGAAGCTTATCCATCTCTCTCTCTCTCTGTTTGGCGTTCTAAAAAAAATAAAAAAAAAATAATCGGTGTCCTGCCATTAATTCCGGCAAACCTCCATTGTTGCCGGCGGACATCCTCGCCGGCATCGCACCTGAGCAGCCTCCCCAGTCCATCCGCAAACCTGCAACATTTCCAACTGCGAGTTGTACATCATCCGCGCTGTCAACGTCCTTGGTTCGGTTACCGACATCCATCACCGTCGAGCCGTCCGTTGACGCGAGCCCAAGCAGCTGTCCATTCACAAGAAGTCTGTGATTATCATATTCGATCGTCGTTGACATCCACGCAGCAGAGCAGCCTCGCCTTCGAAAAGTTCAGCACCGGTTTGAAGAAATTAAAGGATACGAAAATCAAAGAACAAATTTCTGATGAATTTCTGTAAAATATTTTCCAGTTCTCATTCACGTGTTTTTTCATGCACATACTTATATCCCTCTTAAGAAGAAACCCTCAGCTCACTCATAAACGGCGTCGTTTACATCAGCACCCCTATTATTCACTATACGACGCCGTTAGTATTAAAAGAACTCTAAAAAGTCGTTCCCACGACTTTACAAAATAACAAACAACTGCATAAACTAAACAACAAAAAAAACAAGCCACGCTCTTCTAAAACCACAAAAACGAGCACTCTCATGTGGGATATTCTACACCCCCTCCTCAAGTTGGAGGATGGCTAGTTGAGGCCATACTCAACTTGGACCGTAAATCACCAAAACGAGCAGCAGGAAGAATTTTAGTGAAGATATCCGCAATTTGAAACCCTGAAGGAACATAGTGCAACTGAATGAAACCTTCTTTGAACTTGTTGCGCACAACATGACAATCAATTTCCAGATGCTTAGTACGCTCATGAAACACAGGGTTGGCAGTAATATGCATGGCCGCACGGTTGTCACACCACATAGAAATAGGCAGAGAAAAAAGAACTTGAAAATCAGCACCCAGCACATGCAACCACTGCAATTCACACACTGTGGTGGCCTTAGCTCTATACTCGGCTTCTGCAGAGGAACGAGAAACTGTAGTTTGCTTTTTGCTCTTCCAGGAGATGAGATTGGGACCAAGAAATATGCAAAACCCAGTAATAGATCGCCGAGTATCCTTGAAAGCTGCCCAATCTGCATCACTATAGGATTGCAGTGTGAAGTTGAAGTCCTTTTGATAGTATAAACCCAAAGCAGCAGTTCCTTTCAAGTACTTCAAAACCCCCAAGGCTGCTTCCCAATGATTGGTAAAAGGATTATTTACAAACTGACTAAGCTGTTGCACAGCATATCCAAGGTCTGGCCTTGTCAGGTTCAAATACAAGAGCCTCCCAATAAGTCTTCTGTACCTCTCTGGATCTTCCATTGGTGTGCCATTAAAGTTGGTGAGTTTGAGCCCTTGGGACAGAGGTGTTGTCAACATGTTGCAGTCTTCCAGCCCAAAATCTGTTAGCATATCTAAAATGTATTTTCTCTTACACAGGTATGTCCCTTCAGCACTTTTAAGAATCTCAACCCCCAAGAAGAACTTGGCAGTCCCTAGATCTTTAATGGTAAATTCAGCATCCAAAAACAACTTCAACTGAGAAATAAGATCCTTGTTTGAACCTGCGATTAGGACATCATCCACATATATCAACATGGCCATGTAGTCATTTCCAACCTCTTGAGTGAACAAGCAGTGATCTTGACCTGACTGCTTCAAACCATAAGTCAGCAACTTGCTAGTGAATTCACTGTTCCACTCTCTAGAAGCCTGCTTCAAACCATATAAACTTCTCATCAACCTACACACTTGTCCATCTTTAGCCATAGAGTAACCTTGTGGTGGTTTTATGTAAACCTCCTCACTTAAATGCCCATGTAGGAAGGCATTATTTATATCCAACTGCCAAAGGATCCAGTCTTTCATTGTAGCCAAGGCTATGAAGAATCTAACTGTAACTAGCTTTTCTACAGGAGAAAAAACATCAAAATAATCCACCCCCTCTATTTGATTATACCCCTTGGCTACCAATCTGGCCTTAAACCTCTCCACTCCTCCATCAGCTTTTCTTTTGATCTTATAGACCCATTTTGAACCTATGGCTTTCTTCCCATGTGGCAGATAACATAACATCCAAGTTTTATTGTTTTCAAGTGCCATCAATTCAGCATTCATAGCATCCACCCCATCTCTAATCCTCTTTGGCTTTCTCATAACTCATTGGTTCCTTCTCCAATGCCAGGTTAGCATGAAAGGCTGCAAGTGAGGCATCAATTTCATTAGCACATATGTAATCCTTCATCCAAGCAGGTTGTCTCCTGATTCTGCCAACCCCTTGTGGTACAACTGATTCATTATTGTTAGGTGTGACTTGTGTATGATCATCTTGCTGATTAGTTGGGCATATTGGTAGTGGTGTATCACATGTACTCTCAGATAATCTCATGTTCTTATAAGGAAAAGTATCTTCCAGAAAAATCACATCCCTGGACAAAAGCCTTTTACCTTCTTCCACATCATATAGAACATAGCCTTTATTACCTTGTGGATACCCAATGAACACACATTTATGAGACCTGCTGTCCAGCTTCCCTCTAGAAGGCCTTTTGTTTACTGCATATGCTAAGCACCCAAAGATCTTCATACTGCTATAATCTGGTTGCTTGTAATATACCCTCTCATAGGGTGTTTCCCACTTTAGTGCACTGCTTGGCAATCGATTAATGATGTGAGCTGCTGTGAGGACAGCATAAGTCCAGAATTTCAAAGGCATTCCTCCTTGAAATAACAAACCTCGAGCTATTTCCAAAAGCTGTTTATGTCTCCTCTCTACAAATCCGTTTTGTTGTGGAGTATAGCTGCAACTCCTTTGATGTTGAATACCTTCCTCTTGTAAGAAAGTTTGAAGTTCTTGACCCACAAACTCCATCCCATTATCACTCCTCAAACATTTGATCTTAGTATCAAACTGAGTTTTGATCATGGCAGCAAACCTTTTGATGTATCCCACTGTCTCTCCTTTTGTTTTAAATAAAAAAACCCACACTCCTCTACTGTAATCATCCACCACTGTGAGAAAATATGGTGTGTTTGTCAAGGCAGACTCTTTGCATGGACCCCAGATATCAAGGTGGACAAGTTCAAAAATCCCTTTAGTTTGTATTGAGCTGTTTGGAAAAACTTGTCTATGTTGTTTTGCCCTGAAGCAGGTGTCACGTTTCCTCAAGCAATGCTCAGTTGCAGGATTGAAATAATTCTGAAGAAATGAGATGTGTTGTAGTGCTCCATATGAAGCATGGCCCAGAACTTTATGCCAATCTTCCAGGCTAACTCTGCATGCATTGGCTTTCTCTTCTGAGGTTGGTCCTTCATCCAAAATATATTATTTTCCTTTTAAGTGCCCAACTCCCACAACTGTACCTGTATCCTTGTGCTGGATAATGCATTTATTTGAATCAAACTTGCAATTCAAATCTGAATTCTCACATATTTGTGTGACTGATAAGAGGTTGTATTTGAAATCAGGAACATAAAGAACTCCCAAAAGCACAAGGTTTTCTGATACCTTCACATCACCCATCACAGGGACTAGCTTGGTACTTCCATCTGGCAAATATACCACTAGAGGCTGGCCCAATTTAACTTGATTTCTCAACATCTCTATATTTGTACACATATGTTTGCTTGCTCCTGTGTCTATTACCCAGCTTTCTTCTTCTAAGCCATCATAGGATGCCAATGCAAAATGCATATCTTCATAACTTTCATTCCCATCAAAATTAACATAGTGCTCCTCTTCTTGTGCTTTGCCCCTTCCAGCTTCTTCCTTATTTTTATTTCCCAAAATCCTTGCTACTTCTTGTGCCAAAGCTGATATGTCTGTTGTTACCCTTTGTGGCTGAGTGTTGTCATTTACATCAACCATATTAGCTGTGCTCTTTCCTTTTCTTTCTTGAAACTCCTTGAACCAGTCTGGATAGCCATGGAGCTTGAAGCAAGTGTTTCTATCATGTCCTTTCCATCCACAGTTCTCACATAGCAACCTGGCATTTTCTTCCTTAGATATTCTCTGTGATCCTCTTCCTCTCCCAGCTCCATAGCTTGTACCTTAAGCTCTGAAATTTGTACCTCTTCAGAATCCACCACTTTTCACTGTCATTGCAATGTTTGTGGTTAGATCATTGCCACCAATCTGTACTGTCCTCTGTCTCTCAGTTGATAATAACATTGAATATGCCTTATTAACCCCTGGTAGTGGATCCATTAACAACATCTGATTCACATGATCATAGCTCTCATTCAGCCCCATTAGAAACTGCATGAGTTTGGTTTGCACATTCTGTTCTGCAATTTGCTTCCCAATCTCACATCTACATATTAACTGAGGCACTAGGCAGCTAAGTTCGTCCAACATTTTCTTCAATTTGTTGAAGTACACCATAACCGAATCATTTCCTTGCTTCAAGTTAGATATATCTCTCTGCAACTGGTATATTAAGGGGCCATTACTTTCCCCAAATCTCTGAGCAATTTCATCCCACAGCTCTTTCGATGTCTCACAATATATGAATACACCAGCTAGATCCTTAGATAGAGAATTCAAAATCCAAGATATAACCATCCAATCTACCTTTTTCCATTTTACATAATCAAGATCATCCATACTCGGTTCTGCTACACTTCCATTTACAAATCCTAGCTTAGTTTTAGCTCCTAATGCGATCACCATTGATCGCTTCCATGCTAGGTAATTGGATTCAGTAAGGGGAATCGAGACCAGTTGCAAACCTGGATTATCTGAACCATGTAGGAAGAGCGGGTTGTCCTGTGGATCTTCGATCGCCGTATTTGTGCGAGCATTCAACAGTGGCCAAGCTTCAGAATTACGATTGTGCGCCATGATCAACTATCAATTAGGATGTCCAAGGATCGCAACGTGCTCTGGATACCATGAAGAAATTAAAGGATACGAAAATCAAAGAACAAATTTCTGATGAATTTCTGTAAAATATTTTCCAGTTCTCATTCACGTGTTTTTTCATGCACATACTTATATCCCTCTTAAGAAGAAACCCTCAGCTCACTCATAAACGGCGTCGTTTATATCAGCACCCGTATTATTCACTATACGACGCCGTTAGTATTAAAATAACTCTAAAAAGTCGTTCCCACGACTTTACAGAATAATAAACAACTGCATAAACTAAACAACAAAAAAAACAAGCCACAGTCTTCTAAAACCACCAAAACGAGCACTCTCATGTGGGATACTCTACACGGTTCGAGGAGTCCAAGTCCCGTCGTCCCGTCGTCCCGTTCGTCCGACCGTTCTTCCGATTTTTCTGAAGACGGGTATCCTTTCGAACCTCCAAGTTAATTTTTGTTAAAGATGTTATTATTTCATGTTCGGTGAATCGTTTCTGGTTCGATTCTTTATTATTTTGTTATGTCGTTGTTTTGTGAATTTTAACGTGGATTGGAACTCTAGCAGTACCCCTTGTTTTGTGAAAATCGAACTCTCCTAGTTGTTTTGTGAATTTTAATTCGGAGTCCCGTTTTATCGTTTCGGAGTCTCGTTTTGTCATTTCGGAGTCTCGTTGTAATTTATTTCGGGGTCGTCTTGTTCGGTTGTTTTCAAATCGTGTTTCAACGTTTCATTTTTTTATCAAATAAAACCCAATTTTAAAACGTTTCAAACTCTGATAAGTCTGTACATTTCAAATATGATTGTTCAAAACGTGTGTTTGTAGCTTCTGTTAAGATTTTTCAAATTTTGGGCAGCCTCTGTTCGATTTCTGTCTGTTCAAATAGCAGGTTTGTTTTTCAAAATCCAATTGTTTGTGTTTTCAATTAGAGTTTCATCCAAGCCTAGTGGTGTAGTGGTCATTACACTCATTTCATGTGAATGATGTACCGGGTTCGAACCTTGATGTAATACCCCGTTCGTCTGTGGACTATTTGGGAATAATTATTGATTATTGCTATTATTAATTTGTCCTTATTACTATTATT
>CACSLK010030875.1:6950876-6968540 GCA_902706635.1 Striga hermonthica | reverse complement strand
AGCCCGCGAGCGGCCCGCGCTCAGCCCGAATAACCTCCCCAGCAGTCTTAGCCCACGAACCCGCGAGGCCCGATACTCGCACAACCCTCCCCAAGCTTAAACTTTCGGCCCAATTGCCTTAGTTGCGGCCCAAATTCGTACATAAGGCCCAACTGTTGGGCAGTCTTTGGCCAACATGTTAGCAGCTCGGCCCAATTGACCTTTCAACCCTATTTTGAGTTCCAGAAAAAGCCGTTTTTCGCACCGATTTCAATTTTAAAAAAATATTTTAAGAAATGAGAAAAATTTGGGAAAACTATTTGAAGTTCCGAGACTCTAATTTTGGTTTCTGAGTCTTATTTTTCAAAAATGAGAGAGTTCCAAATCCACGAAAAATTCGATTAAAACCCTTAAATCTTAATTTTTATTAAGTATGAGTTTTATGTTAAATTTGAGAAGTGAGATAGATTATTGATAAATTATCTCGCTTAAATTGTAGGTGTTTGAGGAGTCGAGCCCTCGACCTACTTACTTGATTTTGTGTGCAATATTCTACCGCGTTATCCAGGTGGGTCTTATTTAAATTGTCTATGCCATGAATGATGAATGTTTATATTTGTGGGTATGATCTATGCATGAACATGAAATATGTAGTCTATCGATGTGAGCTGTTACGGCCGTCGGTACGGTTATCTCCGTCGATGTAATACGGTTGCCCTTGTGAGGCAAGTCTCCTTAAGTCTTGATATGGTCGTGCCCTTGCGAGGTACGTAAGCCCATATGGAAGGCCATGTCCGTAGCGTGGCATGTACTCCCGCCTTCGGGTAATGAATCCCCGTTATGCGGCTAGCGATAGATGTGCACAAGAGTAATGTGGTTGTTGTAATTTTGATAGGAGACGAGATATGATGTGATTATTTTATTTTCATGCTGCGACCATACCATCTTGACATGTTGTTATTTATGTGCATAGTAGTGAGCACTACGTTCATTTCGTGCTCACTCCCATCTGCTCTTCACGGATGCAGGTTAAGCAGGTGCCGGATGACGGGGGGAAGACGAGTGGGTCGGTCTTGATTTATGTTTTTATGATTATGCTTCCATTATGAATAAAGTGTGGTCCTTGAGACGTGTTGAACTGTTTTCGAAACTTGTCCTTTTTGGGATTATCGGACCCTTTTGTTTAGATATTCGTATTGGAGTTATTTATTGAATATCATGTGTTTTCGATTATGCATGCTATATTGTTTAGCTAATAATCATGTGGAATTGATGTTTTAAAGGTTAATGAAAACCATGTGAACAACCAGATACGACTTGGTTGATTTTAAATGTTTGAATAATGCCCATGTTTTTGAAAACGAGTTCGAAAAATTACGTACTGATTTTTGGAAAGTCCAAAATTTCTTTAAAATCAAAGTGGGGTGTTACACCGTACTCCTATGAAGGGGTCGTAGAGTATGTGAAAATAGTGGGAGCTAAATTAATTAAAGACCATGTTAATTTAGTTAATAAATGTGATCAAGTTGTTTTATATTCTTGTTCTATATGTTTCTCTGGGTTGAATTGAATTTTGAATTTATTATTGAAATGTATGATGGAAATGAATAAGTTGACTGGACCGAATTATCTGGATTGACTGCACCTTTGTGGTTGTTGTTATGATAAATATGAGTTGAATATGTGTTCGACACAAAGGTTCCCATCGTACCTAATAAGACTTTTTGGGTATTATGTGTTTGACCATGATACCCATAAGAATAATTAGGATGATAAATTTTCAGTGTAATGTTTTGTGTTGTTTTCTATATCAACTCGGTTGAAGAGACAATATGATAAGATAAATCCCAATGAGTTGCTAGAGCATTAAAAGAGACTCTATGACCCACGGTCTCAAACCTTGGATTTTGAACCGTTGAGAGATCTCTTCAAATGCAGGCTACATGATGGGATAAAGTCTGTGAATGTCGGGAAGATGATTTGACTGATTGGGAGTCTGACTTCGTTTGAATGAAGCTCCTAGATCACGTCACTGTGAATATCATCTTGCAGTCGCTCTAGTTTCATATTTTAACTTCATTGTGAATTTTTATATGAAATGATACGAGGACAACGATGCCTTAATTGCACAACATGCTCAAGACTTACAATCCATTCACTCTTAGAAAAGGTTGTACTCATGGCGAGTTCTTATGCTAAATCTTACCAAGGGTAAGAGTAAGTAGAAGAGAGGCTGAAATTGTTTCTAGGTCTACAACTAGAAGCCTAAGGGAAGGATGAATTAAAGCTGAAATTATTCAATGATGTATTTTTTGCAAAGAAAAGGGCGTTGGAAGAGATGTTGTATGTGTTTCAAGGCACATGGTGTTGCGAACACTGCATAGAATTTGTTTGTTTAAACAAAAGTTTAAAGTAATATGAAAATCTCCTTTTTCTTATTGCATTGTAGATTTGGTCATATTAATGAGACATTATTATCAAGGTTAAGTACATTAGATTACTTAACATCATGTGACTTTGAGTTACATGAACTTTGTGTATTTTGTCTTAAATGAAATGATGACCAATAAGTCATTTTCTTGGAAAAGGGACAAAAGCCTAAGAATGTCTGAGTTGGTCTACATTGCTTATGTGGACCTTCCGAAACTCAATCCAGGAGAGGTTTTTCATACTCCGTATCCTTACTAATGATTTTAAAGGCTAAGTTATTTGTGTCTTACGGAACACAAATCGAAGCCTTAGAAAATTCAAGAAGTATAAGTTTGGAGTAGAGAAACAACATGACTAAAGTATCTTTTTGATTTGATCGAGTAAAAGAGTACTTCAACATGGAGTTTCTTTATTACTTGAAATTTCATGGAGTCCAATTGTAATGGATACCTCCTGGGACTCATTTGATGGAGTCTTCGAAAGGAGCAATCAAACCTTATTAGATATGGTTAGATCCATGTTAAGTTTCACCACTCTTTCACATATCATTGGTGTTATACCATATTGAACTCGATTTACATTCTGGATAGAGTTCCATTGAAGTCAGTTGTAAAGACGTCATATGAATAATGACGTGGCAAGAGGCCTTGTCTTTAACATATGCAAACCTGGGGTTGTTTAGCATATGTGAAGAAACTTTAAACTGATAAATTAGAATTCAAAATTGAAGAATGTTATTTTGAAGGCTATCCAACACGATGATACTATTTCTATCTTCTTGGGAACATAGAGTAGTTGTCTTTAGATAGACAAAGTTTCCAGGAGAATATTATTTTTATAAGGAACAAGGTCGTGTTGTGATAGAACTTGAAAAGTTCAAGAAAATAACATTGAGGTTCAAGAATTGTCGTTTGGTATTGACAAAGATTTAGAGGGAGGTATTAGTGATTTCCTACATAGAAATTTGTCATTTGATGGACAACTTCTAGCTAGTGGGAGTAATATGGGTGAAACTGCCGAAGTGTAGCACGCTCATATACAGCCAATACCTAATGGCTTGGATGTCGTTCATTCTCAATAAACGCATGCAAACGTGAATTTGAGAACCCTCTAATCGTTGAGAAGCTCCAACGTACAAGAACCTCTTCAAGATCAGAATGTCTAACAACAAATGCAAATGTAAAACTTCGTAGGTTGACTACAACTCGTCGTGAACCAATTAGATTTTCTTTCCTCTTAGAGGATCACGATGATGTAGAGATTCCTAATGAGGATGATCTCAGGACCTACACTGAGTTTATGTAAGACATGGACTCAGGAAGGTGGAATATGCCATAAAATCATAAATGGAATGGTTGTACATAAATCAAGTTTAGAACTTGGTTGGTTTGCAAATTAGGGTTAGACCTATTGGATGCAAATGAGTTCTCAAAAGAAAACATATGCAAAAAGCAAAGTACAAACTTATAAGGCTAGATTGGCTAATAAAGGTTATAGTCAACGTGAAGGCATTGACTATGATGAGACCCTTTCACCAATTGCCAAAACTAAGCCCATTTGGATTTTACTTGCAATAGTTGCATACTATGACTATGATGTTTGACAGATGGATGTTGAAATCGCTTTCCTTAATGGAAAAATTAGAGGATGTATATATGATACAATCTAAAGATTTCTTATTCAAGTCAAATTAAAAATTAGTATGAAAGTTACAAAGGTCCAATAGTGGACTTAAGCAAGCCTCTGGGAGTTGGAATACCTTTTTCTACAAAGTTATATAATTGTTTGGCTTTGTGAGAAGTAAGAAGGATCTATGCATTTATAGTAAACGCAATGAGGATAAAATTATTTTTATCATGTATGTATGTGACATATTGATAATGGAATGATGTTCCTCACATGCAATCCGTGAAAGATTGATTACCAAGTACCTTCATTGTGAAGGGTTTGAGTGAAACTGTTATACTCTTGAAATTATGATCGATCGAGATAGATCTAATAGAGTGTTAAGAGTTTCACGGTCCTTAGTCAAGGTACTGAAGTGCTTCTCCAATGTATCTGACATCAAGTTAGCAAAGAAAGGTTGTTTTTCAGTTGATGCCAAACTTGGGTGCATGAAGAAGATTACATTTGCTTATGCGATGGAGTCTATCATGCATGTTATGACATGTACGAGGTCTACATGGCTTATGCACTTAGTATCACCTATAGATTCCAATAAAATCCTAGGGAGGTATATTGGAAGACTGCTAAGACTATTCTTTAGTACATTAGATGGACTAAAAAAATATTTTTGGTTCTATGGTGAGAACAATAATTAAATAGTCTTATATTTGTTTCAATGATGAGACAGTGGGTTGGAATAGTTCCAAGCAGTAAACCACTGTGAATTCAACCACAAATGTCGAGTACATTGTTGCATTAAAAGCCTATGGAGGCTGTTTGGATACATGAGTTCTTAAATGAACTAGGGGTAGTTCCAAGTGCCATTTATCTAATATCTACATATTATGATAAACGTGTGCGATTGCACGGGCAAAGGAACCAAGATCCAACAACAAAAATAAACATGTACAAATGCGCTATCATTTATTTAGAGATAATTGATAGAAGAGAAATAAGTCAGAACGTGTTCAAGCTGAACACTACTTGAATGGTTAGTTCACCAAACCATTGTGAATAGTTGAGCACAATAGTCATTTTAAGAAAATGTGTATTAGATAAATTGGTGATTGCCTCTAGTTCAAGTGGGAGATTGTTGGTATATGTGTCCTAGAGACAATCATTTTAAGGACATATATACATGATCACATTAGTAATTATATTGGATTATAATTATGGTATTGCAATTAATTAAATAATTGTTTGATTGTTTGCAATTTATTAATTAATTACTCCCTTGAGTTAATATTGTCATTAACAGAGTGAGATGTTAATCGATAGTGTATAACTCTTAAATTGCCTCAATCGATGATCATTAATAAAGGGATATTAATGATACGTTATAGATTGACATGTGGTCTGCATCATATTCTTCGAGAATATAGTATGTCTCACTACTATAAATAATTGTTATTCGTGATGGACACTGGGATACTTTAGAGAGTATTGGTATACCCTACCGATAAACCATTTGTTTATGTGTCTATGGGAGTATCGGTGTGTAGAATGGTGTAATAGTCCTTTGACTTAAGATCAATACGCAATTCATGTATAGAGTGAATTACTTAGACCTAGTCCAACGCTTACGCCCTTATGGGTAGACACGGGCTTGTGTTGGGTAGATCATGATATACATGGAATTGGTAATTGAGCCAAGATGGGATTCATTCCTCGAATATAGTTTCGAGAGAACACTCGTTTTCTCTATACTGGGTTGATAAAGTCACTGGCCAGTGCATATGATTATATTTGAAATAGTGTTCAAATGTAATTGATAAAATCAACCAGTAAGATGAGATAAAATGATTAAGCTGTTTGGATAGACACACATTCAAGTTCTAAGCTTAATCGAGTGGGTCGTGAATGAAGGGATCGTATCACTATTGAATTCTACACTAAAGGTTTGTTTGCTTTGTCTATGTAAATGTACTTCATATTTTGAGTTCGTCCTTCGACGCAGTCTAGGAGTTTCGTAAGGATCGTAAATTAGATTTATGTCATTATCGGCCTATAGGGTCACACAATATGCAATCTATTTTCCGGCTAAGAGTGAATCGAGAATGTTAAATATTCGATTAGATTTGAATATTTAATTTTAGTAATGAGATTATTTTCTATTAGATAGAAAATATATAATTAAGTTTAATTGGACTTAAACTTAATTAAATCATTAATTGGATTAGGTCCAATTACCTATTGAGCTATATGTTATCCTAAAGCCCATATAATTAGGTTTGGCCTAATTATAAAAAGGTGGGTATCTCTTTATCAGTTGAAGGGATCAGATAATTGAGATATGCCGTAAAAACGCAATCTCTCTCTCTCTCTTTGGCTTTATGACTTAGGATTCCTAGCGTCTTCACCAGAAAGGATTCACTGCGTTGGATCGTGCATCGGGATCTGGATTGCGTGGATACCATAGATGGAGACAAAGCTTAAACTGTAAGTTCTCGCGATCTAGAATCAAAATCGAATAGCTATAACTGGATCTTCTTGTTGGTAATAAAATTTTTTAAATTCCGCTGCGTGTGCGATTGATTCGTACGACAAAAATCCAACAGTTTCCACACAACTGGTTTGGTGTAAATTCCATTTGTAGTATAAAAATCATGAAGAAAAAACTCAGTTCCATTGTCATATCTTAGAATTTTAATTTTGGCATTGAATTGAGTAGAAACCATGTTGTAAAAATGTGTCAAGTGTGATTTGGTGTCTGATTTGTGAACAAGAGGGTAAATCCAAGTAACCCTACTGTAATCATCAACAATTGTCAAAAAGTATTTGAAACCAAAATGGGATGTAATGGAAAATGGTCCCCATAAATCACAGTGAATGAGGTCAAATGGATGATCAAAATGAGAAGTACTTAAAGAAAATGGTAGTTTCTTTTGTCAAGAGTAATGACATACATCACATGGAATGACATGATTGGGTGTCTCAATGGGAAAAGGTAAATGTTTAAGTTTGCTGAAAGATAAGTGCCCCAATCTATAATGACATATGCTATTGTTTGATATAGAAGTATTAACATGTAAGGGTACAATGTTTTCAGATTGGGATACATGGTTAACAGTAGATACAATGTTATCAGAATGGGATACATGGCTAACAGTAGGTAATGCCAGTTTAGAAATGTGTGCAGGCACATGAGAGGAAAGATGATAGAGACTTCCTTTCAGTTTAGCAAAACCAATCGTGTTGTGGGTTTTGAGGTCCTGTATTGAAGATATAAATTGAACATAACATGTGTTTGTAGAGACCAGTTTGGACACTAAAAGGAGATTGAAAGTAAATGCAGGAACATATAGCACATCAGTCAATATGATATTGGAATTGAGATGCACAGAACCTATGCTAGATACCATTGTCTGATTATCATTGGGTAAATTAATTTTAGTAGAGATAGATGACACATGCATAGTAAAGTAAGATGCATCACATATCATATGATTTGTTGCTCCAGTGTCAATTACCCAAGAACATTTAGAAAGTTGTGAAGAAGCATTACAGGATAAAGAGAACTTACCTGATGCCTCAGCAAATGCAGTTGCAACAACAGGAGTATGTTTTGTATTTCCTGTTGTTGAGTTTGTTTCCTGAGACTTTTTGAATTCTAGAAACTCATGAAACAAACTGTTAGTAAGGGAATCAGTATTAATGTGCTCAGATGGTGAGTCACTGGTGGTAGTAGCATTGGCTGAGTGATTAGGGTGGACTCTAGGGCCTTTAGGACCTTGCCAATGAGGAGGATAACCAATGACTTGGTAACAACGATCAGAAGAGTGATTCTGGTATCCACAATGGAGGCATTTCAGGCGTTTCTTATCTTTGTTGTCTTTGTTTGTGTAGGATTTTGGATGTTTCTGGTTGATGTATGATTTGGCCAACATAGCAAGAGAATCAGTGACTTTGGAAGTATTAGTAAGGTTGCGTTGGCTTTCCTCTTGGAGGAGAATAGAGTATGTATTGGAAAGAGAGGGTAAAGATTTTGATAGAAGAATGTGGCTTCGAACAGAGGAGTACGATTCATGTAAACCAACAAGGAATTTCATAACTGAATCGTTTTGTTGAGCAATAGACAGAGATTCAAACAGGTTACAAGTACAATTGGCAATTGATCCACAATGACACTTAAACAAAGGGCGATATGTCACATACTCTTCCCAAAGCGACTTAAAAACAGTGTAATACTGAGTAATAGACATCGATCCGTGATCAATGGTACTTAGGCATTTTTCGAGTTGAAAAACCCTAGGTCCACTGCTGAGGGCATAGTGAGTGCGAATCTCATCCCAAACCTCTTGAGCAGAGTTGAAAAACAATAGAGATTGGCAAATTTCTTTGTTAACAGAGTTTAAAAGCCATGATAGGACGAGGTTATTCGCACGCAACCAAGAAGTGTAGAGAATAGGGTTATCGGTCGGAGAAGGAACGGCAATAGATCCGTCAATGAATCCGGCTTTTTTTTTACACTGAACGCCATGAGAACCGCGCGACTCCAGGAAACATAGTTTTCGCCATTGAAGGGCTCAGCAACGACCAGAGCTCCAGGATTGTCACTCGCATGGAGAAAATACGGCGATGAAGGATCGTCTGTCGGATTTGCCATCGGCATCAATAGATCTCAAGGTTTTTCAGAGAAATTGTAGCAGAAGTTGGATCGATTTAGGCGAATGATACCATATTAAGGTTTGTAGATCTAGGGTTTTCAGAAGATACAAACACACGAGAGAGAAAAGGGAAAACAGAAAAACTTGTATTGAGAAAAAGTGAGGAAATAATGTACAGGAGTCCTATTTATATACTAACCCTATATTACTAAAGTTGTCTTTAACAAAGTGACAACTCTAGATACAATGATAAAACAACTTAAAATAAAACAACACTTTAATATATTTTCATAAACAGAAGACTTGCGTACTGATCAACCATAAATATAGCTTTAGATCTGTCGCAGTTAAATTATTTAGTATTCAAAGATTTAAATACGCTCGAAAATGGTCCTTTTACATCATCCCTACAAATTTACTATGTACAGTTACACACAAAAAATGAAATGCTGCTATACAGTAGTACACCACAAATTGAAGCTCATCTCACATAATCTCGACCGGCACATTTTAGTTTCTTCGAATCTACACCTATATATACTTGTTGGGCCGAGCGATTCAAAGTATTTAGCTTTGAACTTGGTTTATAGTCTGACCTCAACCACATCACCATCCTTCAACTCTGTGGCAGGCAGCACTAGCTGCCCATTTATGGAGACAATTTTCCCATCTAACCCTATTCTTCTAGCGGCATCAGCAGCAGTGCTCCCAGTCCTCAGCCTCATTATCTCCCCATGGGGCCAGCACACCACCGCAACTTCATCTAGAGAAACTGCACCCACATTTCTATACTTTGTGTTTGCACCAAATTGCCCGAGCCCTGCTTCTGATCGCAGTTGCTCCTCCCATTGTAGCATTGTCCTCAGCAGTTGTACCTGTCATTCACTTCACCATATAAATAAATAAATATGTACATATAAGCATATTTTACGAATACTACACCTCAGTGACCTCACAGCATTCCTGTTAATCTTCTGAAATTGTACATACACCACTGATAGGGGTTATTCTTAAAACTTTGATGAGGTTACCATTTGCTATATCGTGCACATTCAATCAGCGGACATTTGTAACACTTAGGGGTTCTATGCAATTTTGGAAGATTAATGTGTCTAAGTCTTTGAAAGCAATCTTTTTCTAAGAGAGACCAATTTTACTAATTTGGGAGTAATAAACCAGACTCGGGGATAGGTATTGTAATTAAACCAAGATACTATCATCATATTGTAGGGATCGGACCTAACCTTCAACAATAAGTGGAAGAGCAATTTTCATCTTTGAGGTACAGAAAAATGTGATGGCTATGAAAATACCTTGTTGTTGATGCCAGTATCCAGCAAAGCTGAAGTAGAAGCAAACCCAGTCTTCTCATAGCTTGAATTGGGTGCAGGAGGGGCAGTGGGTTTACCCTCAAAAACAGCAGAGACAACTGCCCAGTACTCGACTTCTTCCCACTCTGTCAGTTCAATGACTTGGATGAAGGTAGGCAAAAGTCGCTGAAATTGATCTTGCTGCATGGAGCAACAGAACAAACAATTTTACAAATACAACTGCCATTTTAGAAACCAAGAAAAATGAAGAAACACAAAAGCTTTTATAATACAAGAGAACAACAAACGCAAAAGTGACACGTGTCTAAGATACCTTGTGGTAAATTCCGTCTCTGCATAGAGTGTACTTCTCCAAGCAGGTGCACCAATCCCCATGTCCCGGTTCAAACCACCATTCGTCAGACACCTGTAATATGATAAGAGGGATCAAATACCAAGGTTGAAAACAGAGAAAGAGAGACAGAAATAGGAAATGAAAAAGAAAAAGAAAAATGATAAAGCTAGCCTACTGCTCTAACTAAATTTCTCCAACATACTCAAATTATCCCCAGTTTATCAGCAAAAGGAAAATTCAACAGTACCAAAAACCATTAGGAGAAATAACTTTGATTTACTTTTACTCATTTTTAAGTTCAGTTTCATAAGAAATGAAATTCTTAAATTACTCGAGCTTCGCTTTCCCAGTTAATACTGAAGCATCTTTTTATTGACTGAATCACTGTCTCAAAATTTGGAACAGTACCTTTTTGTATAAATTTGCATAAGCTTCCCATCGTTTTAATTGATAAGGAGATCTTCTTTCAGCTACTGCTTCAGAGGCTGCCAGCCCGAAGCTTACAGCAACAAGCAATTCTCTACCATCATTATCTACTCTGGAGGATCAAATTTAACTGACATGTTAACCATTTTTTAAAATTATGACCACAGTATGAAAAACACTTGTGATGTACCTGATAATAACTGCAGCAAGCAAGTGGCCAGCTTGCACTCTGAGAACTGGATGCCCTACTTTAAGTGAACTATATTTCAGTAACATGTCAGCACCAACAGAAGCCTCATTTTCTATTTCCTCAGAGTAACTAGAGGAATCCCTTTCGTCAGAATCATTAAGAAAGATATTCGAGGGCAATATATTCTCAGTTTCCTTGTAAAGCCAATGTGCAGCAAGTCCATGTTCAGCATACTCGTGCATTCGCTAAAATTGAAAAATCATCATAACATTGGTGAAAGACAGATTTTGCAGCCTGAAGACAGATTTTGAGATATCATTTTACCTGTGTTCTTAGTTGAACTTCCAAAGGAAAGAAATCAGGCCCTTGAACCGCAGTGTGAAGCGACTGAGATTAGAAAAATATCATGTAAGCCGCAGTAGACTTGTAAAGTTTGAAGTGGAACTCGTAATGGAAATATTGACCTGGTAGCCACTTGGTTTCGGGTTGACAATATAATCATCAAATTCACCATCAATAGGGGTCCACAGTCTGGGCAGAGAATGAAGAAACAGCCCAATAGGAATCACTTTTGATCAACAGCAATAATTCAATTTAAACGAGTAGCCACATACAGAATACAACAACATTATTGACGAGTACCTGTGTATGATGTTAAGTAGATTGTAACAACATTGTACTGCCTGTCCATGTAATGCCCCATTCTTGTCTCCAACAATGACCCTCAATGCACGGGCATCATATACTTTCTTGATTCCAACTTCTTTTCTCTTCATCTGGAGAGTAGTGTAGTCAATATAAATTACGTTTTCCGTCAAGCGCCGACTATGATAAAGTGAACACTTAAAACTAGCAGTGCTAAGACTCAAAGGTATTCGATGCATAGAGGTTTGAGTTCAAATTCCATGAGATGCGCTGTTGAAAGAAAATGTTCTCATTGAAAGAAGGAAGTAGCAATGCAAGGAGGAACAACCAATGATCATTGAATTTTTCATAACTTCCTCCATTAAATAAACTATCACTGAAGACAATGCAGGACTTAAAACCAGGAATAAGAACTATTCAAAAACCATTGAAGGGTTTGTCTAGACGGACACCGTGAAGAGGGTTCAAAATCGCCAAACTATGCATTTTACTATATTTCCTCACTAGTACAACACCCGTGTATTACACGGGTACTTGTTAAAATATTATTCTTAAATTTTAAAATTAATGAAAAAACTATATTAAATTTAGCTTACTTTTTTATATAAAAAATATATATTACTACTTAGAATGATATGTGTTACTTATGACTTACATGTGTTAAATTATATTATTTTTTATAACTTATATCATATAACTACTTGAAATATAAATATATTAGTTGATAAATAATTTTATTTTCCTAATTAATATTAAAAATAATTTTATTATTGTAATAAAGATAAATATAAATTATTTTTTTATACATACAATATGGATGTTAAATCGAAGCTTATCAAAAGAAGATTAATTTGATATATTACATATGTAAAACTGATAAAAAATACAAAAAATTATTAACTTTAAAATATATATACAATTCAATAGTTATAATAAGGAATGATATTAAAATGTAATTAATACATGTAACATGACCATAAATAATCAACATATTTATGGTAATCCGAACCTAATTATTTTTGGTTTGGAATTAAATTAAAATTTATCCAAGCCTAATAACGAAGCATGTAATTTTGACACATAGGATTCCGAAGCACCAGAAGCAGCCACGTAGCCTCAGCGCGTTCTGAATTAATATATAGGGGGGAATATTTTCTATTCAAGACATCTTCGGCCACTTGTAAATTACAATTGAGAAGTAATAATTGCAAGCTTCCATCTCTAACCTCCTCATAATGGATTATGCCATGATGGTTATTTTATTTTGTGTGGCACAATACTTAAGACCTACAACTCGACCCATACCTTACTGTAGATGCTATACAAGCTTTTTAGGCGCCCGGATAGAGTCACTTCCATGCCTGGAACATAACTGGCAATATAAAAGGTGGATATCAAGGCAAATGACAGACCGCCTCAAACACACCTGGCTAAAAGTAGATTCACAGGAATTTCAATTATTTCAATGGTCATGGAAAACATACGAGGTTGAGATAAATAATTCCCGCTCCAGAGCTTCCTCACAAACTACTAGTGATGCCAACGCAACGGCAGCATCCCTCACAACCTTTGGTTTTTTAGAAGTATCCGAGCATGTTGCAAGATTGTTAAAAAAAGCTAGACGTTTTTTTCTATCCAATAAGAGATCAAATGGATGGACTGCTTGCAGAAGAACCTGCAAATTGACAAGGATTGAAAATATCTATGATGCCGGCGCAGTTGAAAATGAACAAGCCTTAAAACGAATGTAAGTTTCACATGCAGAAAATTTTGAATACCTTGTCATAATCAAGTTCCAATCAATAAGTTTAGATCAAATATCCATAAAAAATTTAAGATAATGGAGCCATGCAGCTAGAAGATGTTCAGAATTGGAAGTGACAAGATATAGATGATTGTAAATCACAATATCCTGGCAACTACTTGACTGAAGGTCCAAAAACAAATGCTAAAAATAAACAGCTCTCTAAAGATCTACGTTAGTATGAACATTCGAGACCATAACCTTCATGCTTGTGTATTCGTCATCCAGTCCATCAGTTTCTTCACATTCTTGGAATTGTATACTAGCATTTGACTTTGCAGATATTCTTCTCAGATTGCCTGGCTTTGTATTAAGGCTCCACATGGAAGCAAGGTCCGCTCGCAGCTGGCGAAATACTTTAGGCTACAGAGGATAGCAATAAACATCCTTTAAATCTGATTGACAATGCCATATATCTACGTCACATTTTTTTCTCTCCAATAATGATTGCAATTTGAAGATAATGAACCAAGGCAGACCTGAAGTACTGCAAAGCACAAATCTTCAAGTTCAGCTTTAAGAGCCCACAAACCCAGCCTTGAAGCAAGTGAACACCAAATAGCTAATGTCTCTTCAGCCACAGCTTGAGCTTTGCTAGGCGGTAGGGCATAGCTATAAAATGTCCATAACCATTGTGTCATTATTTAACTAAATCTGTGTTTAAAGAGATAATTGTAGCGTGAAAGGATAAAAATCTATTCCAGTATAACAACTAAAGCAAAATATATGCATATAGGAGGGGGAAAAGAACAAAAAGCAAGTCCTGGAGTAAGTACATTGTTCTCATATTATGAAGGCGATCTGCAAGCTTTATGAGAACAACACGTGGATCATCAACCATGCCTAGCAGCATTGCTCTTAATTTATTTGCCTAATCAGAAAAATCATCGTGAGATGTGGATGATTATTCAATTAAAAAAAAAAAAATAGTGTTAACCATTATCTAAAGAATAGCACCTTATTTACCAGCTCCATATTGTCTAGCATAATCTTTTCCAATGATGACAAACCAAAAGAAAACGAGGAAAGAAAATTGCAGTAGTAGGAATACCATGCAATTGATAAATATAACTCCACTAAAACTATCCATTAAGGGCATCCACATTGGCCCGTTAATGCACCTCATTTAAATGCACATGTCCCCATTCAACCAATGCAGTCCTTCATTAATGACTGGTGCCTTTTCTACCGTTCAATACTCTTAACGGCTCTTTTGCCTTTTTTTTTTTTTTTTTTTTTTCTTTTTTTTTTTTTTTTTTTTTTTTTTTTTTTTTTTTTTTTCTGCAGCTTGCTTTTGTTTTGCTTTTATTTATATCTTTTTTATTGTTAAAAGGGATGTGGGTGTGTGTTTAAATGGAGAGAGAATTAGTGGAAGATGACGTGTTGATGATGTGGATATGAGAGTGTAATTTTTTTATTGAATGAATGGAAAAAAAGTTAACCAATGTAGATGCTCTAAGTCAAAAACTGTGGGGAAGCAGATGTGCTCAACCTGCTACTCATAAAATACTTGAAGCATCAGAAAGTTACATCCACATTCCTCCCTAGGTGTAAATGCAGAGTTTTCCAAGTGTAAGTGATAACTTTTGTTGCTTTGTAATCTATTGTGCCAATTATTGGTGCATCTTAATCTTAAATGTCAATTTATTGTGTTTCTGAGTAATCTATGTAGGCCAGGACTCTCATCCATGTCCATTAAGACTTTGAAAATAATCAAATATATGGCCAACTTAAATTATGAATAAATTTAAACTTTACAGTTTAATAAATTTATTATTTGTTATCAGTTTTTTATATGTGATATATCAAATTAATCATCTTTCGACCATTTTCGATTTAACATCCATATAGATTATATAAATTAAAAAACAATTATATCTACCTTTATAATCTGATCTTATAGGTGATAGGTTTGAAAATTTAAAATAAAAACTTTTATTTTGTTTTTTTTGTTTTATTAATTTTGAAGTGCTTTTTGTTTATTAACAGACATCTATTGCATGGGGTGTTATACTGCTACAAGGTTAAACTATAAAAGATATCATCTCGTGATATTACAACATTCTACGTTACATGTTATGAAAAGTCAAGTTCTAAACAATATCTACAAACATCCTTCATTTTCTCTTGGACCATGGTATTGGCATTAGTTATGGCATATTCTACAAGATGAACACATTGACAGGAAAAGATAGCTTCCAGCATGCACAAAGTGGCTCCGAGGGAGCAATTACAAAGTCAACCATCTGTAGAGTAACCCTTTAAGATATGATAAGAAGGCATGTGTACCTCTTCATGGCTGAATGTAACTTGAGTCGTATTCATCCTGCGGTGCCTGCGAAGTAACTAAACAGCACAGCCATTTATAAATGTTTAACCGATGCAGGCTACTTTATAAAAAAAAAACAAAAAATAAAATAAAAGAAATATAATAAGAATAATAACAATTTGATTGTCAATATTGTGACATCAGAATACAATTGGCTAGTCCTCCAGGTCTAAATTCTGCCATGATTGGAAGTTTTACCAATATGATACCTTGATTTCACAAAGCGGGGAATTTTGGAATGTGAGTTCAAATGATAACATTATACCTGATTAATGTAACTTAGTCTAGAGACTCCAGCAACCAACTTTGCAACATCCGCATCAAACTCACGCTCAATGCTTTCTAAATTTTCACAAGTGTCATCTATTACATCATGCAGGATTCCAGATACAACTGTATCAATAGCCTACATAAGGTCATTTTCAACGTCAGAAGGTAACCAAGCAAAGATATATTAATAAACACAAACACGAATATGACAAAGCGTGTCTCAAATATAATTGTATTGAATTGATGAATTTGCTTTTCATGAAATAACTTCCAAATTCTTTCACATCAGACAAATGTAAGTCACATCTTAACTTATCAATGCTGCATTAGTAGATACAACAGACTGTATCATCAAGAAAGATGACATCAGAGTTCAAAAGGCGTGAGTTACCAAAAGGAGGAAATTACATACTCTTTTACCACTTGGTGGAACTAAAGCAGCCAATATTTTTCCCGTGTGAATACAATGAGATAAGTATGAATCTCCTGTCTTTCTTGTCTGTCCATGATGAGCTTTCCTAGCAAAAGCAATTGCCTTCTGCACCTGCCTTCACAGATTTAGAGTCTTAGTAGCATTACTGTAACGGATCACATTGATTGCAAATATGTACAAGTATAGATGGTAAACCTTTCCATCGTCAAATATCGGATACCCAGTCACCTCTACTCCATCCAGAACACGATATCCTGCACCAAATGTACTGTACTTGCTTCATCAGAATGAATACTGTGGCACAAAAGAATTTTGAATGTAACTTAGTTCACAAAACGTCTAATGAACTCGATCCATTCAGCAAACTCCAAACACTTGGATAGAGAATTCACAATAGTTTATATAACCATGTGTCTAAGAAGTTTGTTTCTAAATATATATCACAATCAAATAACATGATGGTTCTAAATGTTGCTCATTGTCTCATCTCCACCATTTCAGCATATTCAATATTAGTGTCCAGTATGCGAATAGAACTCTCAAATTTGTTGCTGCATATTCTTAGGTTAGTGACCCAATACTACCATGATCCAGGACTAAACAGGGTAAAAGAGCCCAAGCTAACTTTTTACAAGCAAAAGAGAATACATGAAGTACAACTATAAAACTGAAATTATGGCAAATACTCTGACCTGGTTGCTCGTCAGCTTTAGGCCATAAAAAGTCCACCTTCGTGGAGAGACAAGCACCAGAGGCAATCGCCACTGCAGTCACAGCCACTTGTGTGATAGCCGAAGACACGGCTCCATGAACGGAGCCCGAGCCGGCAGCCGCCGCCGCGATCATGTTGCCGGAAGTGAGAACGGAGCTCAAGGACGCCGAGACCACGAATTTCGGCACAACCGGCCCCAGGACACACCTGAATTTAACGGGCCTGCCGAAAAAGAATCGATTTCTGCGCAGGAATAAACAAGTTTTGGGGCTAACCAACACGGCGGAGGTGTGGCATGAATACATGTCGTGCTTTTCCACCGGCGAATTTTTCCAATTACAGAATGAACAAAGAATCACATACTACGCGTAGAGAGAGAAAGTGAGTAACAGAATATGAAAGAATCGAAACATGTGGAGTGTGGGGGTGTGATATTATTTTGATGAGTGGTTGAGGAGAGACGGAATGAAATTATTTGAGACCCATTATTCAATTTGAAAAAAAAAAAA
>CACSLK010030875.1:6934268-6950861 GCA_902706635.1 Striga hermonthica | reverse complement strand
AAAAAAAAAAAAATGCCAGGAGTTGTTTGTTTACATTTGAACCTAATATATCATGTTATTCTCATAAATAAATGTATACTTATAACTACTAGTACGAAACCCGCGCGATGCACTGGTAATATATATTTATTAATATTTACAAATTAAAAATTTATGAAATTTAAATTGTGCAAAAGTCGCATAGAACATGTTTATTTAAAACCCGACAACGAAGTGCAGTTTGAGTGGTAAGACGTTTCACCTATGACCAATAGGTCTTGAGTTCGACTAACTGAGTAGGGGAATTGAGAACACTATTGATCCTTTTTAAAAAGAAAAAAAAAAGGTAAAAATTAGTACACAATCCTTACGGTGCCTATGAATAGGTACACGTGAAATGTTGTACTCATTTTTATATGTCACTCTATTTTTTATATTTTTTATATTTGCTTGTAATTTAAAATATAATTTATTTTATAATAGTTTTTTCCAATTTTATGAGTATACAATTTCTTTCTTTTTTTCCCAAAAAATATTCGATGGAGTTTTACGCCTCAAACTTAACAATGTACGCGGTGATTAAATAATATTTTTTTAATTTGTACAACAAATATTTATTTAAACTACAAAACAATATCTATTAATCTTATCTTATTTGGTTTTAATTACATCTTACGAACATAGTTAAGAAATAAACAACATTTTTATTATAAATTTAGAAAAACACTAACCGTTTACACATTTTGAATTATCAATCTTATCAATAAAAATTTTATTGTTTTTATATACCATCTATCTAACCACTAAAGTTTTATTTCATATATATTTAAAATTTAAAATTTACCCCACTTTTTAACTTCAAAATTTTTCAAATTTTTTTCTTATTTTATAGGTGAATATATTATTTTAACACAGGAATGGTGAATTTAAATTTCACGTCAAAATTGGACAGAATTTTCAACAATCCCACCGTTTTAGGGTTCATTTAATGATGCCTTTAAAAAGTAAAAAATAAAATAAAAACTTGTTATTAATAGGATGTAATTAATGTTGAACCATATTTGACCAAAGTTGACCTGCTACTTTTAAAAAATAGTTATTCTTTTTATATAAGTATAGATTTATTGAAATAAGTTACTGTGAGAGATTCAAAATTAATATATTAATATTGAATATCATTTTTATTGTTATCTATTGTCAATATATAATGTATCAAATTAATCGGTTCTTACAAATCGATTTGATATTTATACTGCATATATACAATAAAAAAATTATCTATATTTATAAATATAAATTAAATAAAAATTATAATAGAATTTTTCTTAAAGTATTTAAATAAAAAATAGAAGTTGTTACATGAACTTTTAATTAACACCGATGTAATGCATAATTAGTTTGGTACCAACTAGTCGCGACCCGTGCGATGCGGGGGAAAATATTTTAAAGCGGAATATTTAAAACAATTAAAGGATATTAAATTGTGAAAGAGTTATTATACATACGGCAATAATACACAACTCGACACTAACATGGGAAAATCGTATCATATATTATTGAAAATCTCGTTATTATACAATATTATTTGTTTGATTTGTTGGAGAGTCATCATCACCACAAACTAGTATTTTGAAACCGTTTCGATTGGTGACACAGGATCAACGTAAATTGGTCCTTCAAAACCAAACTAGCATGGGATAATGATTGTCTGTGACTCTTATTCATAGTCATGGCGTAATAAATCATAATTGAGAACTGTCGCTCCTTGATTATGTTTGTTTCTGTTTGTGCCATTTTTGTTGCATTTTTCCTTATTGTTTTGTCTTTCTTTTTCCCCCACGTTAGGTCTTTTCGTCAGTTTTTAGCTCGTTTTAGTGTTTATTGTGTGTTTTGTTTTATTTCAGTTTTCTAGGTGTTTTCCGTATGTTTTTCCGGTTATTTTTCATTTATGGTGTGCAGGTCGAATGATTCGAGTGGATTTATTTTTTACGATAAATAAACCGAGAGGGTATTGATTAAAAAGAGCATTTCGTTGGCATTAAGTAGAAGAAAACGAGACGTAATTCCGTGTTGAGACGCGTTCAAATGGGCCCGAATAAAGTTGTGCGGCAAGACCACCAGCTTTCCCAGGCCCGTGCCACATCAGCCAGCCTCTCACACGCTTGCCGCGCCGCGGCGGTGCCGCGACTTGGACAGAGAAGCAGACTTCCAGGCCCCGCGCCGTGCCGGTGCCACGTCACGGACAGAGAACTAGATATCACGCACCACGCTGCTTCACGCTGTGCGCTGCGACACCCTCCAGCCCCGCACCGCGAAGACCCGTCACGCCGCGGCAGAGTTGTTCCTCGCGCCGCTGCACCTTCCCACGTCGCGTCATTACGTTGAGTGTTATTCTCCTCGCGCCGCGCTGCTGCCCCGCGCCACGGTACGCTGCTTTTCTCACGCCGCGATGCACTCCGCTTAGCCCCTCCACGCACGTTCATAGACCTGTTATGCGTACTCGTCGCCGCGGGGCCATGCCACACTGCGGTGCATTCTAGCTTCACGTCGTACTGCCCCTTCGCGCCGCGACGCCTACCCTCTCCGCGCCGCGCCACCGAGACCTCTCCATGCTGTGATAACATTCCACGCCAGCGGGATATATATATATATACGTATGGGAATAGGAAAAGGGATTCTTACCTCTCGACAGGGTAAAAACCCTAGGTCCAAGAAAAACTTCACGACTCTCTTCTTTTTCTCTCTTCTTCTTCGTTCGCTCGTTTCTTTTCTTTTCTTAATCTTTTTTTCTTCATTTTTCTTCTTCCCCTTCTAGTTATTTAGGGATTAAGCTTTGTAATTTTGGATTCAACACTCGAATTGAAAATCGTAAGTTCTTCTCTTTATTTTTAATTCATGAAAAATGATTGAATTGAGAGAGATTATGGATTGTGTTGAATTAATTTTACGTAGCTAAATCTTATTTCTAGGGATAGGGAATGATTGTTCTTATTTAATTCGTATCTCTCGGGCTTGAAATGTTCATGCTTATGTGAGTTAATTTGATTAAGAATTGATGAAATCGTGCTTGATAGTTTGAATTAATCGAAGGGTGATACTTCGATCTAGCAGTTGATAACAATTGAATATTGAGTTGTTGAGTTTGGTTTTATTGATTCCAATGATTAGTTGATTAAACACCTTCTAGTTAAATTAGCGACTTTTTGAACGGAAAGGGGAGAAGTCGTAGACCTAGGCTTGCATGAAGTAGATAATTTCGTAACTGAATAATCTATGGGTTTGGATTGAAACACATACTTTTCGGTGTCTTTTCCCTTGTTACGAAAAGTTATTGGGATTCAATAGTTGGCCGGTATTGTGTGCTCAAACTTGCTCGTCTATGTTCAATCCTTTGTTACGAAGAGTTATTGGAAGCGAACCGCTAGACGTTTAAGCGAGAGTGTTGATCTCGAACCGAACAATGAATTGCCGATTTTGCTAAAGAACTTGAATTAATTATCCCCGACAGCCTAGCTTATTTTTCATCGTCTCATTTATATTTTTAGGTAGATTTTTGCTTTTTATTATTTTTAGCTGATAATTTCTCAAACCCGCTATCTGATTAGAATGTTTAGGTTTTTATTTTCTTTTGTGTGTGATCTATACTGGAGATAAATTCTGAACCGCCTTCCTCGAGAGATCGACCCGGGGAACGAATCTTTCGATTCGCTATTCGGTAAAAAATAATAATTTGTACACAACAGTTTCCATAGAATTATGTTGATTATGTTTGTTTCCTAGAATTAGGAAACTGATCATGCATATTTCAGGAATATAATATATATTTTGGATAATGATGGTATGCAAAAAAAGAAAATGAATGTTGTTTATTAAGTTTATATCCAAAGTATTAGGAAACTAACCATATAATTTTTTTAAAGTGGAAGAAGTTTCCGTTTTTTTTAAGGAGACTATGTAACGCCCCGATCAGTTAATAAATAAAACCAATTCACTTGCTCGACTTTAAAGTGAATTGGGTAATGTTCGAACCCTAGAGTTGTTCGATTCAATAGTTCTAAGAGTATTATGTAAAATATGTGCTTTTATGTGATATTATGTGATTAATTGCTTGATTATTACTCATATATGTTAGTACGATCAAGTTATATCATTTGGTCGTGCCGATATTTTCAAGATCGTGCATTGAGTCCTAGTCGAGCCTCCGATCTTTTAAAATATATACCCTAACCCTTGGCTATTAATCACTTTAGAACCCTTTTAATTTTATTAGAAGTCATATAAATGCAAGCAATCAAGCAAGTCAAGCTTCGTGCGAGTGGCACTAGCCGAACGGTTACGCGCCACTCGAACCCGAGCCCTAATGCCGAGCCATGGTCCACTTTTACCAACTCCTTTACTAAGTCATTGTCCTTGAATGTATTTAAGGGTTCGATTAGGCATTTTCTAAGTCTAATTGAGTCTAAGAAGGGTTAGCAAGGATTAAGTTAGATTAGCATTAGTTTATTTTAATTAAAGTGGCATGTGCTTGAAATATTATATTGTGTGGTGTAAGAAGCTTTGCCCTCACTTTCTTAGTACAAATATCAGAGAATCTTTCAGCTATATAGTGCACGATCAGCCATCACACCAGGCCATGTAGTGCTAATTACAATGTTTCTTGAAATTGGAAGTCACAAGTCTTTGTTCCCCACCTTGTCTCCACCTTTCTTGCATAATTTCTAATGCCCCACACCAGCACTTAAACTCTTCATTAGATACTCTTTAACTCATTTTCATACTTAGTGAAATCCAAGCAAAGCCCCTTCATTACTCCATAAAAGCCGAGAGCAAATAATACATAGTCGAGTGAAGCTATGTGTAACACGAGTGCATTTTCAGTTGGTTCTTGAGTTCTAGCCAAGATTTTCTTCAATTCTCAGCTATAGACTCATCATACATAATCCTTCTCTTATCCTAGAAGAGGTTAGTTTCAGCAAACTCAAGAATACAAGCCAAAGGAAGCAAGAAGCTGCAGCTATTCTAGGACCGAGAAACAACCAAGCATACACGACTTCTTTTGCATTTTCTTGAAAATTAAGAGGTAGGTGTGCTAAAATATTTTAAGAATCATAATATAGATGAGATAAGAAGTACAATGATATATATATATATATATATATATGTGTGTGTGTGTGTGTGTGTGTGTGTGTGTGTGTCATACATGTTCAGTTTTGAAGTAGTTATAAGCATGCAAGAAGTTGAAGTTGTCCTAGCTTGCATGAGTGTTTCTTATGTGTTGTTTACTTCTGCTTTTGGCTATAATATGAAAAACTTGGGAAACTATGCTTTATATGGTTGTTTCTTGTGTAAAAGAGTAGTTCATAGGATCAAGAATCAAGTCATTTAGACTAGTATAACTCGAGTTATAGATTTTTGAAGATAAGTATGCAAGTTGATTTTTATATGGCAGATTTCAACTACGACTTCAAACGCGAATAACTCGAGTTCTACTCAGGATAAAATTATGAAATTTATTGACATGTTTATATATGAGTTAAGAGCTTGCATATCAAATTTCATGATTTTATCTTAAGAAATGAGTGAGTTATATACTTTAGACCGTATGCATGTCATGTTGAATTTTATGGTCATAGAACTCCCTTAATACATGCGTATTTGATGTGAAATTTTAATGAGCATTTCTTGTATGAGTTATGAGTAATTTAACAAAGTTTCAGCTTCAGAAGCTAAGTATAAAATTTTATAAAATTCTTAGAATCAAATGCATGTTTATATGCGAATTTGATGTAATTGTTTGACCAACCTGATCTTAGAATAAGCTGAAATTTTAACTAGAAATTCATGTCTAAGTGAAGTATTAGATTGCTAATTTTCAGTATTTTTAGATATTTATATGATTTTATAAAAAAAATCGTAAATTTTAAGGGGTATATTAGCTCATTTAAATTGTTTAAATAAAAGTATTTGAACATGAGTATATATACAACCCTAAGCACGTATTTAAGTATAAGAGTTGGACGGTTGGAGCCAGATAAAGATAGACTGATAATTTTAGTTTCCAAGCTTCTGTCAGATTTTATCCGGAAGCTCGATATCAGTCCAGTCAAGTCGAGAAGCCAGTTCTAGTATTATTGGTTTATTAGCTTGTGTTTGTTTTATCTGTGTAAATTAATTGTATATATGTTTATATGTTTTTTCCTGTCTTGCTTGCCTATCTGCCACCATAATGTTAAAGTTTCAGAATCAGATTTATCATTCAAGCAAAATACTTAGATATATTTTCTTGTATATGTTTGGTAGCTTGTGGAGAGTCGAGCCTCCAACAGCTACACCAGTTTTCAGCACTTGCACAGTCTTTCAGCATAATCAGGTGGAGCCCTACACTGGGTATTACATCTCTTATAATCAATGTACCATGTATGAGGTATGTATGTAGATATTTACCCGAACGGTTGAGTTATCCCGTTCGTGGTCCAGTTTATGATGACTCGGTCTTGTATGGAAGGTTTTCTCATCTTGAGTCACTCACCTAGTTTTGAATGGTAGTTATTTCCATCCTGGGTTTATGAGGGAGACGACCCCCAGAATGTGATCACATGATAATCCGACCAGTTTTCTAATGTTGCACCAGTAGAGTATAGTTTTACTTATGTATATGCTGAGTTCATGATATTTGATTACATGTGCTGTATATTCAGTGTTGGTTCCTGCGGAGCATGGTGATTTAGTGCTCACGCCCCTACTATTTATCTTTTTAGGTGATGGCGTACAACCCGGAGTGTGAGCCGAGGAGTGGTGTGGTGGTGTCCGACAACAGTTGGACATTTATTATGTTTATGTTTATGTTGGCATGTAATAAGATAATTTCGTACTGTATTGTACTTTATTTACGCTTTCGTACTGCCAACTCAGAACCAGTATGCATGCATGTTTAATTTCCCTTATCCATATTCCCCAGCTGGATTAAATATGTCAATTGGGTTACATGTATAAGTAAAAGAAAGAGCAATAAGTAAAGTTAGTAAGTAAGTAGCATCCGGCAAGTCAGTTAAGTTCAAATGTTTTTCGAAACCAGTCATAGTATCTTTCGAAAACAACCACAAAAATTTTACCCAGTTTTTCTGAGTCTAGTTAGATAAGGCTGGGTGTTATAGTTTGGTATCAGAGTGCAGTTAGCATTTCTGTAGACTAAAAGTCTAGTTAAGTGTCCACACCACGTTCACGCTCGCGCTGACTCCGAGGTAAGTCACCTAAACCAGTCTTTATTTTTGCAAGTGCTTTATCAGTTCAATATAAAAATTTCAGGGGCCTAGAAATCTATCCTCCTATGAGAATGGGAATTCTAGATAAGAACTCTAGAAGGAACTAAGTCCAAGAACTCTAGTCAAAGTCAAAACTCCTATTTGATTCAGAACTCTAGACAAGTTAAGTTGTATTTTTCTCAATGACTCGTCAAGAAATGTGTATAGTATCGAGTTATTAATATTTCATCTCTTCTGCCGAACTCCTTCATGTGCTAACCCTGTCAACTGGCCATCTAGATGGCTAATCGCAGAAATGCTCCAGTCCAGCCAGTCGCAACCCCTCCAGTAGCTCCCGAGCCAGACCAGGGGCAGCGAGTCGCCCAGTTTCGCGGGTTTCACCCAGCGAATTTTAATGGACAAGGAGATCCTAGACAAGTTGAGGATTGATCTTATCTTTGAGGTCATGGGTTGCCCATAGCGAATTAAGATCATGTGCGCCCAACTTCAGTTGACGGGGGATGCCGGACTTTGGTGGACAGCCTACTGGGCTATGAGGCCTGGGGAGAAGGATAATGTTACATGGGAGCAGTTGAAGGAGATAGTCCGAGAGAAGTACTACCTAGTTCACTATAGAGATAGGATGGAGAGATTTTTCCTGAGTTTGGAGCAGAACGGTCGGACCGTGGATGAGTATAAGCGCGAGTTTACTCGCCTTGGCTTCTTCGTGCCACATCTCCTATGTGGAGAGATCCGTCACACCCTAACTGCTATGGGTGCCATGCCATATGCTGAGACAGTTTCTCGGGCCCAGTAGATAATGGAGAGCTTGATGGTGGAGGATAGTCGAGCCCGTGCCCCAGTCAGGCAGCCGGTCCAGCCACTGGCTCCACCACAGCTAGCGCCACCTCAGCAGGCGCAACCTCAGCAGGCACAGAGACCCAACAAGAGAAGGTGGAAGGGTCGTAATGATCAGAGGAATAAACAGAGGGTTCCAGGACCAGCACCAGCTCCAGCCCCAACTCAGGCTGTGCACCTATCCGACAGGTTACACCTCCATGCGCCATCTGCGGCCGTAACCCCCGCGGGGAGTGCTTAGCCGGTCAGAATGTGTGTTATCACTGTCGTAGACTTGGCCACAGGATTCATGATTGCCAGACCGCCCTCAGAACCAGCAGGGGTCAGCATCAGCATGCCCAGAACCAGCCCAGAGGTAGACCTGCACATATCTTTGCCCTTAACCAGACAGAGGTAGCCGAGCAGCCAGGTACAATGTCAGGCATGATGTCTTTATTCAACATACCAGTCTTTGCCTTGTTCGACACATGAGCGACCCATTCGTTCATTGCCACAAAGTGTCTCGAAGCTGTAAATGTCCAGAGAGTGAGTACTGTCGACCCCCTTGAGATCAGCCTAGCCTCAGGGAGGAAGATAGTGACACACTCTTTGGCTAAGAACCTTAGTCTTGATATTGGCGGCAGAACTCTAGCAGCTGATGCGTTTGTGATTGAAATGAAGAACTTTGACCTTATTCTTGGAATTGATTGGCTGGAGAAGTATCAGGCAGACATCAGGTGCCGAGACAGAGAGGTCACACTTCAGTTGACCGGGGGAGAGCGTATCACGTTCTTCGGAACAAAAGCTAGAACCTTATTGTTGTGTACAAGTTATTTTTTACCGAGTACCGAATCGAAAGATTCGTTCCCCGGGTCGATCTCTCGAGGAAGGCTGTTTGGAATTCAGCTTTGGTATCGATCACACACAAAAGGAAAATAAATCCTAAACACTCTAATCAAATAGGGGGTTTGAATAATAATCAACTAAGAAATAATAAAAAGCAATAATCTACCTAAGGAGATAAACGAAACAAAGATAGAGAAGCTAGGGAATCAGGGACAATTAATTCGAGTTCTAGCAAAACCGGGCAATTCATGTTCGGTTCGAGATCGACACTCTCGCTTAGACATCTAGCGTTTCGCTCCCAATAACTCTTTGTAATAAGGGATTGAACATAGACGAACAAGTTCGAGCATACAACACATGCAAATTATCCCTATCCCTAGCAATAAGAATTAGCTACATAAAATCAATCCAACACTATTAATCATTTCTCCAAATTCAACCTTTTTCATAGATTAAACAAGAAGAAAAACTTACAATTAATCTCAATCCAAGTGTTGAATCCACAATACAAGCTTAATCCCTAAAATGGAAAAGAAAGAAAAAGGAAAGAAAAATGGAGAAGAAAGATGGAGAAGAGGAGAAGAGAAGAAGAAGGGAAGGAGAATATGAAGGAAAGTGAAGGGGGGGAGGTGATTTTTGGACCTAGGGTTCCTCCCCCTTCAAGCTGGAAGTGAAAGAATGGAGAAGAAAACGAGTTTTTGGGGTTTTTATACCGTTTTGGGACTTGCAGGGGGCCTTAGCGCTGCGAAGGGGGTTAGCGGCGCTAAGGGATGAAAGCCGGAGCTGCTGGGGGTCTTAACAAGGCATAACGCCGCTAGGTAAGCCAGGCTTAGCGCCGCTAAGGCCTTAGCGCCGCTATGGCCTGGACAGCGCGACTTTGCGTTTCAGGCTCGTTTGGGCTCGTCCGAACTCAGAATTGAGTTCCGTTTTTTCCTACGCGTCGCTAACAAACCCCTCTATTCAATGATTCTTGCATGGACAAACTATTCTTGAAATCCATTTCTCCCAAAGCTTATGACCAGCACACCAAAGACGTGCCTCGCGCGACTTCGCGTTTTGGGCCCGTTCGGACTCGTCTGAGCTCGAAATTGATCACCGCTTCTTTCTATATGTCACCAACGAACCCGTCTACAGAAACATGCTTGTCAATTTAACTTTTTATAGGCTGAATCTATTCATCATGGGGCTTCCGACCTGCACACTAAAAATAGGAAGAAAAATAGAAAAACACACAAAAAACACATAGAAGACCAAAATAGAGCAAAGCATGCAGTAAACTATAAAACGGACAAAAAACTAACTAAAAGACCTAATATGGGGGCAAAATAAAAATAAAAAGACAACAAAAAACGTAACAAAAATAGGACAAACACTTATCACGTGTTATCTCAATGGCGAAGGCGGCCAAGTATTTGAAGAAGGAGGACTGCCAAGGCTATCTCGTGAGCATAGTCGGGGAGACATTGGAGGAGCTGACACCAAGAGACATTCTAATTGTGTGTGATTTCGTGGAAGTTTTTCTAGATCAACTGCTCAAGTGGAATTCACAATCGACTTGGTGCCCGGGGCAACACCAATATCCAAAGCACCGTATAGAATGGCCCCAAAAGAGCTTCAGGAGCTGAAATCTCAAATTCAGGATATACTCAAGCTCAGTTTCATTCGACCGAGTGTTTTACCCTGGGGAGCACTTGTCCTCTTTGTCAAGAAGAAGGATGGGACAATGCGCATGTGCATCGACTACCGGGATTTAAACTGGTTGATGATGAAGAACAAATATCCACTTCCCAGGATAGAAGATCTTTTTGATCAGTTGAGGGGCGCCAGAGTGTTTTCCAAGATTGATCTCCGCTCTGGTTACCATCAGCTGAGAATCAAGGAGACTGATGTAGCCAAGACCGATTTCAGAACTAGATACGGACATTATGAGTTCGTTGTGATGCCGTTCGGCTTAAGCAATGCACTGACGACATTCATGGATCTCATAAATCGTGTTTTTCATCCCTTCTTGGACCAGTTTGTTATCGTCTTCATTGATGACATCTTGGTCTATTCTCATAGTGTGGATCAACACGAAGAGCATCTGAGGACCGTGTTGCAAACTCTTAGACGGGAGAAGCTTTATGCCAAGTTCTCCAAATGTGAATTCTGGCTTGATCGAGTGGCTTTTCTTGACCACATTGTTACGGCGCGAGGAATCGAAGTTGACCCATTGAAGATCGAGGCAGTCCAGAACTGGTCAGCACCGAGGAATGCCACCGAGGTTCGAAGTATCCTCGGATTAGCCGGCTATTATAGGCGTTTCATTGAGGGGTTCTTCAAGATAGCTCTACCCTTGTCTCGTCTGACAAGGAAATCAGTGAAGTTCGAATGGAGTGACCGTTGTGAGGCGAGCTTCCAGGAGCTCAAAGAAAGGCTTACGATGACGCCTGTGTTGACTATATCGGATCCCACTCAGGGTTTCACTGTTTATAGTGATGCCTCGAAACAGGGTCTAGGTTGCGTACTGATGCAAGAAGGCAGGGTTGTGGCTTATGCTTCTCGACAGCTAAAGCCGCACGAGGAAAACTACCTGACTCATGATCTTGAGTTGGCGGCAGTGGTTCATGCCCTGAAGATTTGGAGGCATTATCTATACGACGGCAGATGTGAGATCTTTACCGACCACAAAAGTTTGCAGTATATCTTCACCCAGAAAGAGCTCAACATGCGAAAAAGGCTATGGTTAGAGCTGGTGAAAGACTACGACTGCACCATTAGTTATCATCTGGGAAAGGCGAATGTAGTCGCCGACGCCCTCACCCGGAAGGCAAGGGTGAGCTGGCTTGCATGATCACCCAGCAGCATCAGTTGATAAGAGATTTTGCCCGGATGCAGATAGAAATGGTCGAATCACTTCCCCAGCCCGAGACAAGGGGAAGTATCAGTTCATTGAGAATGTGGCCCACACTCTGAGATAAGATTCAGCGGGAACAGACTTCTGACGAATTCTTCGCTCGTTGGAGGCCAAGATTCATGCCGACGGAGTAGAGGGTTTTGGTCGAGGCACGGATGGTGCCTGTAATGCCCCGGTTGTTTATGAATATTATTGAGATTATTTATTATTGCAATATTATTATTATTATTATTATTATTATTGTTGTTGTTGTTGTTGTTGTTGTCTAATTGTTATTATGTGTTTTAAATGCTTATTATTATTATAAAAATATTATTGTGTTTATTATATATATTATTCGATTTAATTTATCGTCGCGATCGTGTTCGAGCCATTTTTTTCGAGCGAGTCTTAAGTTTAATAATCGGCCCAATTTATCAAAAGTATTTTTTTTCGACCCAATTGAAATATTCCCAGCCTATATGGACTAATTTTTCTAGCTCTATTGATTTAATTTCCAGCCCAGATTGAATAGCTTTAACTAACCGACCCAAATAAGTTAATTATATTAAACCCTTTCTTTATATTTTCTTTGGGCTTGGTGATGCTATTAATCTTGGCCCCAGCCCAACAGCTTTATCTTCTTCTTTCTTAACGCGACCAGGTCCACCCTCTCCCCTCAACGGCTTCAATCCAATTGCGATAGTTTTGGAGAGAATCTCATCGCACGTTGCACGTCCCTCTGCATAAGACTCGGACGAAGAGTCCTTCCCCTCAGTTTTGTTAATAAATCTCGATCTCTGTTCCTTATCTCTTCCACGCAGTAGCCCTGCTTTAAAAAAAAAATCACCGCCTTCTCACCATAGCTTCCGGCGAATTCAAGCCGCGCAGTAAAAGCTGCGTTCCCGGTGATTTCTCCCTAGTCCGAGATCCTAGATTCCAGGCGACCACTGTCCATTCTTACGGTTCTGTCTGCAAGCAGCCGTCTTCCGCCATTCTTTCCGGCGACCTGCAACTGATAGAAACTGTATTTAACTTTATTCGAAATAAATCGATATTAATCCCAAGAGCTTTCATATTGAATAATCGAGAATCATAACCGAATAGCGGAAGCACACCTGATTTATTCATGTTAACTGATTAATTGTATTTGGGATTTTGGAAATCTTCCAAAAGACCGTGATTTCCCTTATTTCTTCTTTCTTCTGGACGTAATAAAAGAAAGAGAACTTGATATATTTTCTTGAAGAAGAAAATTTTTTCTGATGCATTATTGATGCCCCTTTACCCACTTTTTATATTGATTAGTTGATAATAGCATACTTAATGTAGAGCTTTGTCGGCAACTACCAACAAACAACTCCCAACCAACCCTTTAATTAATATGGGTTATCCTTATGGGCATCACTTTATTTTCACGGCTTTTGGGGACTCCACCCATAAATAATTTTGACCCAAATTATATGTTATTTAGGTCCTTAAGTTTAATATTATTATTTGTTACATCACCAAATAATAATATTACCGGGTGTCCACATTTAATCATTCCACAATCAATATTAAGTTCCTTAGCCAATGTATAATAATTTGATCACTTTATTTTGGCTAAACAATATAATGACTCAATGTATTAATTACACATATTTAATCCCAAATAGATCTAACAATCTCCCACTGGATTAAATATGTGTCTTGATAATACATTATACCTTATGAGCTCAAAATATGGTCATTATTACAGAACGTAAACAATCTGGTCCATTAATCGCAATAATATAAGACTAAAGCAGTTTTCGTCGTATAGACACAACTAAACTATCAATAATCACATATATCACCATGATTAAATGACATAGATCAAATTGTGGAACATGTGGCATGAAAATTACATGAATGTGATCAGCACATGTCAATTTTCAACTAGTCCAAACCTTATGAGATCGTTAAGTACCAAAACATAATGTACAAAGTGTCATGAACCAAAACTTTATTTCTGATCAGAATAAGTACTTTAGACATCATCGAATAAAAATGACAAAAATATGTAGCAAATTCTCCCACTAGAGTGAAGCTTCCTGAATATGTAACACACCCATATGAGCAGTATGCTCGTAAAATACCATAGGTGTTACACCTTTAGTTAGGGAATCTGCTAACATAGATTTTGTCCCTAAGTGTTCGATGAAAATTTGACCACTTTGTACCCTCTTCTTCACAGCTAGGAACTTAATGTCAATATGCTTTGACTTAGACGAGCTCCTATTATTGTTGGAGTACAGAACTGCTCATTTATTGTCACAAAAAATCTTAATAGGTCTTTCAACCTCCGGAATGATTCGCAGCCTTGTGACAAAATTCCTTAACCAAATTCTCTGCTGTGATGCTTCAAAACACGCCACAAACTCAGCTTCTATAGTGGAAGTGGTAACCAGTGTTTGTTTAGCACTACGCCAGGAAATGGCACCACCAGCCAACATAAATAAGTACCCAGACGTAGATTTTCTACTGTCTTGGCACCCCGCAAAATCGGAGTCAGAATATCAAACGATCTCCAAATGGTCTGATCTCCTATATGTGAGCATATAATCCTTAGTTCTCTTAAGGTATCTCATCACCCTTTTGGCTGCTTTCCAGTGATCCAATCCTGGATTACTAAGGTATCTACCCAACACACCAACTATATACGCAATATCTGGACGCGTACATACTTGAGAATACATTAGGCTCCCAACCGCCGAGGCGTAAGAGACCTTTTGCATTTCTTGGATTTCTAAATTTCCTTTTGGGCATTGACTTAGGCTAAATTTGTCTCCTCTAGCCACAGGGGTATTTCCTGGTTTGCAGTTCTGCATGCCAAATCGTTCAAGCACTTTATCGATATAGCTCTTTTGTGACAATCCTAGAATACCTCGAGGTCGCTCCCGGAGTATTTGGATTCCTAATACAAAAGACGCTTCACCAAGATCTTTCATTTCGAAATTATTCGAAAGAAATTTCTTAGTTTCGTGCAACATGCACATATCGTTTGTGGCAAGCAGAATGTCATCCACATATAAAACTAGAAAATAAATTTACTCCCACTGAACTTGTGATAAACACAATCATCAACAACATTCATCTCAATACCATACGAGATAATTATTTGATGAAATTTGTGATACCACTGTCGAGACGCTTGTTTGAGCCGATAGATGGATTTTCTTAATTTACAAACCATTTTCTTCAGGTCATCAACCCCAAAGCTTTCTGGTTGTATCATATAGATCATCTCATCAATGTCACCATTGAGAAACGCCGTCTTTACATCCATCTGATGTAGTTCCAAATCAAAATGTGCCACTAGAGCCATGATTGTTCTAAAAGAGTCCTTCGAGGATACCGGAGAAAAGGTCTCTTTATAGTCAATCCCTTCCCTTTGAGTATAACCTTTAGCCACAAGACGTGCTTTATACCTCTCCACATTGCCATTTGCATCTCGTTTGGTTTTAAAAATCCATTTGCAACCAACAGGTTTTGCACCTTCTGGCAATGGGACAAGTTCCCAAACCTTATTGTCTTGCATTGACTTATACTCTTCACGCATCGCTTCGATCCATTTATTTGAGTTGGGATCCTTCATGACTTGTTTGAGGTTGATAGGATCATCCTCATTCAAGCCATCCACATTCTCATTTTCTTGAAGAAACACCATATAATCATCCGGAATGGCATTTCTACGTTCTCTAGTGGATCTCCGCAAATGCGTTGGCTCTTGAACTATATGTTCTTGAGTTTGTTGAGTTTGTTCTATAGGTACATGTTGAGGTTCAGGTTCAAAATGAACAGGCTCCTCAATTGTATCTTGAAATTGTATGGGAGCTGGAATGACTATTTCCTCTTGAGGAATCGGGTCAACCACTTTGGTGATTTCTTGATCCTCAAAAGTAAAGTCTGAAACTGTATTTCTCCCCCAAACTCAACATCCTCAAAGAACGTGGCAGTGCCCGTCTCAAAAATATTTCTTGATGTGGGATCATAAAAGTTATACCCATTTGACCGTTCCGCGTAACAAATGAAATAACAGCTAACCGTACGAGGAGCTAGCTTTGGTTCATTTGGCATATAAGGCCTCGCCTCAGCTGGACAATCCCACACCCTAAAATTCCGTAAGCTAGGCTTGCGCCCAGTCCAAAGTTCATAGGGTGTTTTAGTAGTCGCCTTAGTTGGTACTCGATTTAGGATGTAGAATGCAGTCTTTAATGCTTCCCCCCACAAGGAACGTGGTAAAGTAGATTGACAAATCATACTTCGAACCATATCCTTTAATGTGCGATTTCGTCTCTCAGCAACACCATTCATGCTAGGCGAACCTAGCATAGTGTACTGAGGGACAATTCCACACTCCTTAAGGAAGTCAGCAAATGGGCCTGGACGTTGTTCACCAGATCTATCATTTCTGCCGTAATATTCACCTACACGGTCAGATCTGACGATCTTAATGCGTTTGATGAGTTGATTTTCAACTTCAGCCTTAAATGCTTTGAACATGTCTAAGGCCTCAGATTTTTCCCATATGAGGTATAAATAACAATATCGAGAATAATCGTCTATGAATGATACAAAGTATTGTTGACCATTCCATGAAGGTGTAGGAAAAGGCCCACAAATATCCGTATGTATCAACTCTAAGACTTCCGTAGCTCGATATGCACCTATCCTCTTTACTTTGGTTTGTTTACCTTTAATGCAATTGACACAAATATCAAAATCCGAGAAATTAATAGAATCAAGAATTCCATCCTTAACGAGTCTTTCAACTCTATTTCTCGAAATATG
>CACSLK010030875.1:6917038-6934169 GCA_902706635.1 Striga hermonthica | reverse complement strand
AATTATCATTTTCCATATAAGTACCAAAACCAACCACATTAGAATCAAAAGACAATACAACTTTATTGTTTTCAAATGAACAATAATAACCAGATTTGTCCATATAAGAAACAGAAACCAAATTCCGTCTAAAAGACGGTATAACAAAAGTGTCTTTTAATTCCACAAAATGTCCAGTACTTAATAATAATTTAAATATGCCCACAGCTTCTACATCCACCGATTCACCATTTCCGAAATAAATGTGTCTTTCAGCATCAGTTGGTTTTCGGTGGCTTAAGCAACCCTGCATTGAAACACTGATGTTAGTAGTTGAACCGGAGTCTAACCACCAAGTGTTTCGAGGTACTGAAGCTAAATTAACTTCAGAACAAACCAGATTAAAGAATGTACCTTTCTTCACGCACCAGGCGGAGTACTTAGCACAATCTTTTTTAGATGTCCAGATTTCTTGCAAAAGAAGCATGAAATCTCCTCCGGTTTACCCTTTGGAGCTGGACCCTTAGCAGTCTCAACCTTAACGGCCTTAAATTTTCTTTTAAAGCCACCAGCATCTTTCGAGGTACCAACCATATGTACCTCCTCAGCCCTATTATGCTTCATTCTTTCTTCTTCCTCAACACAGTGAGAAATGAGCTCATTAAGAGTCCACTTCTCCTTTTGGCAATTGTAACTGACCTTAAACTGATCGTATTGAGGAGGAAGAGAGAGCATGACCAATAGGACAAGCATGTCCTCCGAAAGGTCTAACTTTAGTGCCCTCAACTTAGAAGCAATATTGGACATCTTTAGGATGTACTCCCTTATGTTGCTTTTGCCGAGATACCTCATGGTAATGAGACTCTTTAAAAGAGTACTCATTTCCGCCTTATCGCTTTTGTTAAAGCGCTTTTCAATCTCGACAAGGGACTCTTTATTCCAGAGTGATCATCAGATATCGTTCCTCGAAAGATTTCTAGAATGCTTTTGTTTATGATCATAAGACTTAGGCGATTAGACCTTTCCCACTTCTCAAAGCACAATTTTTCCTCAGTAGTGCTGTTCTCCGTAAGAGAAGCAGGTTGGTCTATCCTTAATGCCAAGTCTAGATCCATACAGCCCAAATGAATCAAAATTGATTCTTTCCAGTTCTTAAAGTTGTCCCCAGATAAAGTGGGGACTAGATAGTTGGTAGACACCGTAGGTGAAGAACCTGATGAGAATAATAAACAGAGATACTCACATTATTATCCATAATTAATCATTTAAACCAAATATGGTTTAAACCCATAGCAAGATACCAAGCACAACATTAATATTATATCTTTAGATAGTAATATTAATTGTAAGCGGTACTCTTGTTGTAATAATCAAATCTTGACAATAAATTCTGTCAAACAATAAAACTATCTTTGGATTGAATTATTGTTCACATGAAAACCTTATAATTGTCACAGATTTATTATCACAGGTATATTTGTAATTCGGCCATGTGTCAGTTCACCTTTGGGTTTATCAACACACGCATGAATTACAAAAATACAACAATCTTTAGTATTTAAATAAATTAATCTAGACAAAAGAGGTCACTTTGGCAACATTTTGTTTTAATTAATTTATTTAAATTAAATATGAAGTGCCGAACATTCAACTCAATATCGGCGGTCGAACTTTACATTGGGTCCAAAATAAAGAGACCCCAAACTGAATACACATAAAAAAATATTCATGCGTTTTTCACAAAATCACATCAGACTACATAATTATATATTACAGCAAATAAATTGCGTGTTCAGTCTGATGGAGTACAACAAATAAATCATGTATGAATCCAATATAATTTCACATGCCTGATGGATAAAACTTCAATCCAATTACAACCAATGGCCAATTAAATAATCCGTATACAGAGAGCAAGGGCCTGAATCTATACTCATGTCCCAATTATTTATCATGTCCTAATTATTTACTAATTGCGAAATAAAAGTAAATGATTGAAACTGATTAACTTTTATATAATATATATATATATATATATATAGATTCAGGGACCAATTAAATTCCGAGAAAAGAAAATTGGATTCACATATGAAAAATAATTCACGTAGGTCATGAAATAAAACCGAGCAGAATCCATATATTAATCCGAAACAACATCAAACAATCCCGCATGAATAAATTTCAGATCGGAAATAAATTGATTCTCCAAAATCAAATATGAAATTGACTCTAATACCAATTGATAGAAACTGTATTTAACTTTATTCGAAACAAATCGATATTAATCCCAAGAGCTTTCATATTGAATAATCGAGAATCATAACTGAATAGCGGAAGTATACCTGATGGATTCATGTTAACTGATTAATTGTATTTGGGATTTTAGAAATCTTCCAAAAGACCGTGAATTCCCTTTTTTCTTCTTTCTTCTGGACGTAATAAAAGAAAGAGAACTTGATATATTTTCTTGAAGAAGAAAATTTTTTCTGATGCATTATTGATGCCCCTTTACCCACTTTTTATATTGATTAGTTGATAATAGCATACTTAATGTAGAGCTTTGTCGGCAACTACCAACAAACAACTCCCAACCAACCCTTTAATTAATATGGGTTATCCTTATGGGCATCACTTTATTTTCACGGCTTTTGGGGACTCCACCCATAAATAATTTTGACCCAAATTATATGTTATTTAGGTCCTTAAGTTTAATATTATTATTTGTTACGTCACCAAATAATAATATTACCGGGTGTCCACATTTAATCATTCTACAATCAATATTAAGTTCCTTAGCCAATGTACAATAATTTGATCACTTTATTTTGGCTAAACAATATAATGACCCAATGTATTAATTACACATATTTAATCCCAAATAGATCTAACAGCAACTCCTCCACCGACCGGCCTGCTCTCCACCGTTCGAGAAGCCGACGTCCTTCGGAGTTCGCGAACAGCCCTCAGTCCGTCTGAAAAAACTCCAGTGAGCAGTTCCGGAAGAAAGGTAATCGGCAAACCCTTTCGATATATTCGTGCTCGTATTGGATCATTCTATTATTTTCGTACTCCTTGAATCGATTTTTCTTGCTATTCGTTCGATTTATTTGGAGGTGTGTATGTTCGTTAATTATCTCGTACGTTCGTAGATTATTCGAGGATGATTAGAACTCTCGATTTCGTTTGAGTATTGTGATATTGTTGTGAGATATTCGGTTATGTTCGGAGTCTCGTTTTATTGTTTCGAAAGTTACGCCTTCGAGGTGTCATTGGGTTGTTTTCGAACTGCGTCGTTCCGTTTTCGAATCATTTTAATCCCGATTTTTATAAAATGTTTGAACTCAGAAAACGTTATATTTTTGTAAATTTATTTTTTTTAGTCTCAATTCTGGTGGCCGTTGAAATTGTCGTTGTCAATTTTGGTTGAAGTTTGGCCAGCCTCTGCACGTATAGCAATCGCTGTACGATATTTTTTTTCTGTGCATGTTCCCAGGTTTCCATTCTAATTCTATAGCCTATGATTTCATTAAATTTGCATCAAGGCTTGTGGTGCAGTGGTTTCCACGCTCTTTTCTGTGAAGAGAACCTGGGTTCGAACCTCAAGGGCTGCGTTTTATTTTTATTTTACTAGCTTATTAGGCTCCTAAGGCGTGCGGGCTTCTTGGCCCGCATTAGGCCCGCGCGCGGCCCATTTCTGACAGCAACTCCAGCCCGCGTCTTGGCCCGTGAACCCGCTGCCCAGCCCGCGTGGAGGCCTGCTTGGTCCAGCCCTATTCAGGCCCAAATTTCCTGCCGAACTCCCTTTTTGTGTGGCCCAATTAGTCCAGAACATTAGCAGCACGGCCCAGTTGTCTTTTTAAGCCTATTTTGAGTTTTGGAAGCCCGTTTTTGTACCGAACTTATTTCTAAAAATTATTTTCAAATGATAAAAATGTTGGAAAAATTATTTTATGTCTCGAGACTCCAATTTTGGTTACCCGAGTCCTATTTTCAAAAATGAGAGAGAGGTCCAAGTCCACGAAAAATCCGATTAAAACCATGAGTCTTAATTTTTATTAAGTGTGGGCTTTATATTAAACTCGAGTAGTGAGATAGATTATTGATAAATTATCTCGCTTAAATGTAGGTGTTTGAGGAGTCGAGCCTCGACATACGTACTTGATTTTGTGTGCAAAATTCTACCGCGATTTCCAGGTGGGTTTTGAAAAATTACTATGCTTTAAATGTTATAAATGATTTATGCGGTATGATCAATGTATATATGTAAACCTGGTAGCCTATCGATATGAGCTAATACGGCCGTCAGTACGGTATTCCCCATCGATGTGAGCTTTATGCACTTCGACGGTGCCTGATGATAGGCAGTCTCCTTAAGTCCTGTACGGAGGCCATATCGTATGTAAGACCGGGGCAGTGGCCGAAGGCTTTCGATATGTATGTCGTTGTAAGACCTGTACGGAGACGATCGACAAATACTCCTACTGAGTGGGAGCCGATGTAAGGCTTGTACGAACGCGATCGATACGAAGACACTCAGTAGCTTTATAGAGATGTGCAAATGAGTAGATATAATTGATAGGAGATGGGATAGAATAATGATTCGTATACATGCTGAGATTATACCTTTCGATTATTGATTATTGGTCATTATTGAGACTGACATTTACTGCATAGTGGTGAGCACTATTGTTTCCTCTTGTGCTCATCCTCACCTGCTCTTCATGGATGCAGGTTAGTGTTGCGGGCACGACAGAGGGAGGCGAGTGGTGGTCATAGTGAATATTTTGCTTCCGCTATGAACTGAACTATTGATTATTGCTTTCATTATTATTGGGTTATTGATAGGAAATATTTTCCTTAGGATATTGAGAATATTGAGATTTTATTTTATATATATGAGGATTAATGATTGTTTGAATATTGGAAAATTGTATATTATTTCGAAAATGAGTAGCGCCTCGAGTATTGTTTGAAATAAATTCGAAAAATTTATTCTGATTTTTGGCAAATAAAAGTGGGGCGTTACAGTTTGGTATCAGAGCCAGTCTGCGTTTCTGTAGACTGGTCTAAAATATAAAAATTTGTATTATGTGAATATATGCTTGACATTGTGTTATGGCCACTCGCTCTCGTCGTGCCACGCCAGCTCAGGTATGAGTACCTGAATGACTTTGAGATTACTGTGATATGCTTGATTATTGAATATTGATCTAGAAATTAAGGCTTAGGATTTATCCACCTTTAAATGCGAACTCTAGTGTTGAACTCTAGACTTCTCTTATTATTGTGCTAAATTCCTCGACCATTTTTTAAGGTAGAATTATGGCTCGTCGTAATGCTCGCAATCATCAGCCCACTCCGTCTCCATCTCCACCCCCATCTCTCCCTCACCAGCAGGCTCTCAATCCGGCTGGGGCTCATCTTAACATTGTGATTCAGTTTCGCCAGTTGACCCCGCCGACTTTCACCGGGGTCGAAGGGCCCGAAGCAGTGGCGGAGTGGATCCGTCAGTTAGAGCAGAATTTTGATTTGCTGCAGTGCACCGACGCCCAGAAGGTCGTCTGTGGCCGCTATATGCTGAAGGGCGATGCCGCCCTATGGTGGTCCGGCTATTGGAGGTTGAGGCAGGCGGAGTTTAATGCCCTGACTTGGGATCGCATGAAGGAGGTGATCATGGAGAAGTATTATCCTCAGAGTTATCGCATGAGGATGGAGCGCGCTTTCTGGGATCTTACTCAGGGGACTCGTACCATTGAGGAGTACGAGCGAGAGTTCACCCGCATGAGCGCCTTTGCTCCACATATGGTGGACACCGACCTGAAGAAGGCCCACAAGTTCCGGGATGGGCTGAATCAAACCCTCCGTATGCATGTTGCTAGCCAAGGAAATCTTTCCTTTGATGAGACCGTTATCCGAGCCACCCAGCTTGAGAGTTATCAGACTCTCGATGCTTCTGTCCCTTGTGCTCAGCTTGTTCATCCCATTTCTTCCGCGTCGCCTGGCTCTAGTTCGGGCAAGAGGAAGGCAGATCTCCAAGGGATAACCAGAAGGAAAAACGCGGAGGATCAGACAGATGTGACACCGCACAGAATCAGTATCCGAAGTGTGCTACTTGTGGAAAGCCCCATTATGAAGAGTGTCGTTATGCCCAAAAACTCTGCTACAACTGCCAACGTCCTGGACACTTTTACCGTGATTGCCCCGAACCCAAGGGGCAGCAGACCTATCAGCAGCAGCACCAATTTTCGCCGCCCCCGCAGCAGAATGCCCGACAGCCCCCACCACTTCAGCAGCAGCATCAGCAGGCCCAACCGAGGTTTGGCGAAGGAGGTCGAGCACGGGTATACACGATGGCTCAGTTTGAAGCCGAGCAGAACCAAGGCTGAGTAGTCGATCGAATGTCAAATTTGAGATAATTATTTGTTCCTTCTTTGTTAGAATTGTATTTCTCGTAATTTTTGGCAGACCTTGTTTATTTCCCTTTTCTTGCCAGATAAGTTCGAATTCCATTTGAGACTTTTATTGGTTATTGTGAATTTCGCTTTGAGACTTCTATGGGTTATTCAGTTTTCTTATTTAGAAATTTATCTTGTCTTTTCTTTCCTCTAGTAAGATGAGATTTCTGACGGGGTTAAAGTCTTAATTTTCTGTTGATCATGTTGTGTTCTCGTAAAATTTGGAATTCTATTTCATGATATCCTTAAGTCGATGTGAAGGGTCCAAGAGAGCAAATAATGTTGCAACTCTTGAGAACGCCTGAGCCTAGTGATAGGCGTAATTCGATCATCCTTTTGTGGACGAATGGAGCATCATGCCGCAGGATCGTATGAGGAAGTCTTTGCCTATTTAATCGAGAAAAAGTCTTCTAATAAGGATAGCCAATGAGTTGGGAGAAAGATCGTAAATAACCAGCTAATTGATGCATGATGAAGTACAAGTACCCTGGCAGTGAAGTAAGAGTACTTGGATATTGAAGTTTGGATTAAGGTCGCAAAACACTAAGGGATTTCCGATCTTCGAGTACGTATCAACATAGGGAGACGTAACAGCCGATGAGGAATGAACCGTAGCTACTGGATACTGGTGGTGCAGGTGTACTGCGTGTTGGTGCCAGACGCTCGGTGATGCATCTCGAGTTATAGGAAGTGCCGTGTGTAGTGTGCTGCATGTAGCGTGCCGCATTGCCGCATGCCAGGCCAACCGTTCATGCCACAACTGCCAAGTCTCTAACGTGGAAATGCGTATCGACTCTAGGAATTTTCACGTGTATTGTAATGACTTAAGTCTTGTTCATGCTCAATCCATTGTTGTCACCACGGGAAATGATGAGCTTCGGGTAAGATGAGAGGCGGTAGATAACTGGACGAATCCAAGGAACGCGAGTGAGACTCGTAATTTGTTGGGACCAACCAGCCACTACCAGAATTGATTCGAGCTAGCTTAGGACTAACCGCTCAATTAGTTACTGTGCGAGAAGAACTAATAAGGCGGCTGACACTTATAGTTGGAAGAGTCAAGATGAGCTAGTTAGTATAATTTCTCAGTTTTTACTGGTGATTCGAGATGTTGCTCGTGTTAGCAAGATGGAAGGTTTGCATCGGTATCTATCAAGAGTAGGGGTGTCCTGAAAGTACCATTTAGGGAATATCGAGTATTATGTGAGTATTCCCTTACCAGGGGAAAGTACGCTTGTATATATGATGATCAAGCGACGACCCCGATGGTGCCGTTCAAGTAGTAGTTCGGACGGAGGCGTTATGCGCCTTGTTTCCGAAAAGAGAAGAGGCTACGACCAGGTTTATTCAGTCCTATTATGATTCTCGACCAAGTCTATGACTTATCCTGATTGTTGACTCCACCTCTGGAGCTTGCGAGGATGCATGACACATTCTATGCCTCATGACGGAGGAAACGTGTGCGTGACCTCGGGGTATGTGTGATTTGTGACGAGCTGCGTGATAGCCAGAACCCTACCTGTATGGAGGTACCAGTGACCTATTGGAACAGTGGGTCCATCAGGGAAAGGCCGGAAGGGATATTCGTCAATGTCCAGTGGGGAGAAGTCAAGTCGAGGGCGAGACGACATGGAAGAGAGAGACCGAGATTTAGAGGGAGTACCGAATGTCATGTTTAGATGATCTTCCCTTTTGTTCTTGATTGTATTATGTTGCAGTCGTTGTTACGAATTCTGAGGACGAAATTCTTTTTAAGGTGGGTAGACTGTAATGCCCCGGTTGTTTATGAATATTATTGAGATTATTTATTATTGCAATATTATTATTATTATTATTATTATTATTATTTTTATTATTATTATTGTCTAATTGTTATTATGTGTTTTAGATGCTTATTATTATTATAAAAATATTATTGTGTTTATTATATATATTATTCGGTTTAATTTATCGTTGCGATCGTGTTTGAGCCGTTTTTTCGAGCGAGTTTTAAGTTTAATAATCGGCCCAATTTATCAGAAGTATTTTTTTCGACCCAATTGAAATTATTCCCAGCCCATATGGACTAATTTTTCTAGCTCTATTGATTTAATTTCCAGCCCAGATTGAATAGCTTTAACTAACCGACCCAAATAAGTTAATTATATTAAACCCTTTCTTTACATTTTCTTTGGGCTTGGTGATGCTATTAATCTTGGCCCCAACCCAACAGCTTTATCTTCTTCTTTCTTAACGCGACCAGGTCCACCCTCTCCCCTCAACGGCTTCAATCCAATTGCGATAGTTTTAGAGAGAATCTCATCGCACATTACACGTCCCTCTGCATAAGACTCGGACGAAGAGTCCTTCCCCTCAGTTTCGTTAATAAATCTCGATCTCTGTTCCTTATCTCTACCACGCAGTAGCCCTGCTTTAAAAAAAAATAAAAAAAAATCGCCGCCTTCTCACCATAGCTTCCGGCGAATTCAAGCCGCGCAGTAAAAGCTGCGTTCCCGGTGATTTCTCTCTACTCCGAGCATCCCAGATTCCAGGCGACCACCGTCCGTTCTTACGGTTCTGTCTGCAAGCAGCCGTCTTCCGCCATTCTTCCCGGTGACCTGCAACTCCTCCACCGACCGGCCTGCTCTCCGCCGTTCAAGAAGCCGACGTCCTTCGAAGTTCGCGAACAGCCCTCAGTCCATTCGGAAAAACTCCAATGAGCAGTTCGTAAGCAGTAGTCGTACGTCGAGCATTCGAGATTTCCCGTTTGTCCATTTTCAACCGAGATTCCAGAAGAAAGGTAATCAGCGAACCCTCTCGATATATTCATGCTCGTATTGGATTGTTCTATTATATTCTTACTCCTTGAATCGATTTTTCTTTCTATTCGTTCGATTTATTTGGAGGTGTGTATGTTCGTTAATTATCTCGTACGTTTGTAGATTATTCGAGGATGACTGGAATCTCGATTTCGTTAAATCGAGTATTGTGATATTGTTGTGAGATATTCGGTTATGTTCGGAGTCTCGTTTTATTGTTTCGAAAGTTACGCCTTCGAGGTGTCGTTGGGTTGTTTTCGAACCGCGTCGTTCCATTTTCGCGTCATTTTAATCCCGATTTTTATAAAATGTTTGAACTCAGAAAACGTTATATTTTTGTAAATTTATTTTTTTTAGTCTCAATTCTGGTGGCCGTTGAAATTGTCGTTGTCAATTTTGGTTGAAGTTTGGCCAGCCTCTGCACGTATAGCAATTGCTGTTCGATATTTTTTTTCTGTGCATGTTCCCAGGTTTCCATTCTAATTCTATAGCCTATGATTTCCTTAAATTTGCATCAAGGCTTGTGGTGCAGTGATTTCCACGCTCTTTTCTGTGAAGAGAACCTGGGTTCGAACCTCAAGGGCTGCGTTTTATTTTTATTTTACCAGCTTATTTGGCTCCTAAGGCGTGCGGGCTTCTTGGCCCGCATTAGGCCCGCGCGTGGCCCATTTCTGACAGCAACTCCAGCCCGCGGCTTGGCCCATGAACCCGCTGCCCAGCCCGCGTGGAGGCCTGCTTGGTCCAGCCCTATTCAGGCCCAAATTTCCTGCCCAACTCCCTTTTTGTGCGGCCCAATTAGTCCAGAACCTTAGCAGCACGGCCCAGTTGTCTTTTTAAGCCTATTTTGAGTTCCGGAAGCCCGTTTTTGTACCGAACTTATTTCTAAAAATTATTTTCAAATGAGAAAAATGTTAGAAAAATTATTTTAAGTCTCGAGACTTCAATTTTGGTTACCCGAGTCCTATTTTCAAAAATGAGAGAGAGTTCCAAGTCCACGAAAAATCCGAACAAAACCCATAAGTCTTAGTTTTTATTAAGTGTGGATTTTATATTAAATTCGAGTAGTGAGATAGATTATTGATAAATTATCTCGCTTAAATGTAGGCGTTTGAGGAGTCGAGCCTCGACATACGTACTTGATTTTGTGTGCAAAAATCTACCGCGATTTCCAGGTGGGTTTTGAAAACTTACTGTGCTTTAAATGTTATAAATGATTTATGCGGTATGATCAATGTATATATGTGAACCTGGTAGCCTATCGTTATGAGCTAATACGGCCGTCGGTACGGTATTCCCCATCGAAGTGAGCTTTATGCACTTCGATGGTGCCTGATGATAGGCAATCTCCTTAAGTCCTGTACGGAGGCCATATCGTATGTAAGACTGGGGCAGTGGCCGAAGGCTTTCGATATGTATGTCGTTGTAAGACCTGTACGGAGGCGATCGACAGATACTCCTACTGAGTGGGCGCCGATGTAAGGCCTGTACGGAGGCGATCGATACGAAGACACTCAGTAGCTTTATAGAGATGTGCACATGAGTAGATATTATTGATAGGAGATGGGATAGAATAATGATTCGTATACATGCTGAGATTATACCTTTCGATTATTGATTATTGGTCATTATTGAGACTGACATTTATTGCATAGTGGTGAGCACTATTGTTTCCTCTTGTGCTCATCCCCACATGCTCTTCATGGATGCAGGTTAGTGTTGCGGGCACGACAGAGGGAGGCAAGTGGTGGTCATAGTGAATGTTTTGCTTCCGCTATGAACTGAACTATTGATTATTGCTTTTATTATTATTGGATTATTGATAGGAAATATTTTTCCTATGATATTGAGAATATTGAGATTTTATTTTATATATATGAGGATTAATTATTGTTTGAATATTGGAAAATTGTTAGGTATTGATATTGTTTCGAAAATGAGTAGCGCCTCGAGTATTGTTTGAAATAAATTCGAAAAATTTATTCTGATTTTTGGCAAATAAAAGTGGAGCGTTACAGTGCCTTACAGTACAAAGAGAGAATCGTTGTGCCGAACGTCGAGGCCTTGAGAAAAGAGATCTTGACCGAGGCGCACAGTGAACCATACTGGGCACACCCCTGTAGCACCAAAATATATCACGACTTGAAAAGGTCATTTTGGTGGAGAGGCATGAAGAAAGATGTAGCCGAGTTTATGAACAAGTGTTTGATCTGCCAGCAAGTAAGGGTTGAGCATAAGTATCCACCGGAATTTCTACAGCCTTTAGAGATTCCACAGTGGAAGTGGGAGGAACTGACCATGGACTTTGTCACAGGACTACCGAGGTCGTCCGAGCAGCACGACGCTGTATGGGTTGTAGTGGACCTTCTGACCAAGTCGGCCCACTTTATGCAGTTAGTATGGACATGTCTATGGAGAAGTTAGCTGAGATTTACCTCCGTGGTATCGTTCGACTCCGTGGCGTACCCGCCTCGATTGTATCTGATCGAGATCCTCATTTTTCAAGTCGATTTTGGGAGTGTCTAAATGAATCCATGGGAACGCAGTTGAAGTTCAGTTCCGCCTACCATCCACAGATTGACGGACAGTCGGAACGGATCATCCAGACACTCGAGGACATGCTTCGAGCTTGTGTCCTTGAGCGAGGTAGTTCGTGGGAGAAATTGCTACCAATGGTAGAGTTTGCCTACAACAACAGCTATCACTCGTCGATCAAGATGGCACCGTACGAAGCTTTATACGGGCGCAAGTGTCGATCACCCCTTTATTAGGATGAGGTTGGCGAAAAACATGTTGTCGGTCCCGAGTTGATCGAGGACACAGTGCAAAAGGTCGCCGAGATCCGAGCAAAGCTGAAAGAGGCACAGAGTAGACAAAAAGCCTATGCCAAAAAGCTTAGGAGAGAGATTGAGTTTGACGGGAACGATAAGGTGTTCTTGAAAGTCACGCCGATGAAGGGCGCAGTTCGATTCGGGAAGAGAGAAAAATTACAGCCCCGTTTCATATGGCCGTTTGATATTCTCGAACGAGTGGGCGAAGTAGCCTACCGTCTGGCGTTGCCTCCTGAGCTCTCGGGTGTATATGATGTTTTTCATGTTTCTATGTTGAGGAAGTACGTGTATGACCCGGGTCACATAGTTAGCTTTGACGGGTTAGAGGTCGGGCAGAACCTGACTTATGATGAACAGTCGATAGCTATTCTGGACCGAAAGGTTCGACGGCTGAGAAACAGAGAGATACCGCTCGTCAAAGTACGTTGGAGCCACCACGGCGAGGACGAAGCCACTTGCGAGAGAGCGGCCGAGTTTCGAGCTCGATATCCAGATTTCGAGTTTTGAGTTGTATAGTTGTACTTTATTTTGTACTTTTCAGTATATAGTTTGTAGTAGGAGTTCTGATCTTGTACCTTAGTTTTTTATTTCCGAGGATGGAAATATTTTAAAAAGGATAGGTTGTAACGCCCCAATCAGTTAATAAATAAAACCAATTCACTTGCTCGACTTTAAAGTGAATTGGATAATGTTCGAACGCTAGAGTTGTTCGATTCAGTAGTTCTAAGAGTATTATGTGAATTATGTGTTTTTATGTGATATTATGTGATTAATTGCTTGATTATTACTCATATATGTTAGTACGATCAAGTTATATCATTTGGTTGTGCCGATATTTTCAAGATCGTGCGTTGAGTCCTAGTCGAGCCTCTGAGATTTTAAAATCTATATCCTAACCCTAGGATATTAATCACTTTAGAACCCTTTTTATAAGAAGTCATATAAATGCAAGAAATCAAGCAAGTCAAGCTTCGTGCGAATGGCACTAGCCGAACGGTTACGCGCCACTCGAACCCGAGCCCTAATGTGAAGCCATGGTCCACTTTAACCAACTCCTTTACTAAGTCATTGTCCTTGCATGTATTTAAGGGTTTGATTAGGCATTTTCTAAGTCTAATTGAGTCTAAGAAGGGTTAGCAAGGATTAAGTTAGATTAGCATTAGTTTATTTTAATTAAATTGGCATGTGCTTGAAATATTATATTGTGTGGTATAAGAAGCTTTGTTCTCACTTCCTTAGTGCATATATCAGAGCATCTTTCAGCTATATAGTGTACGATCAGCCATCACACCATGCCATATATTACTAATTACAATGTTTCTTGGAATTGGAAGTCACAAGTCTTTGTTCCCCACCTTATCTCCACCTTTCTTGCATAATTTCTAACGCCCCACACCAGCACTTAAGCTCCTCATCTGATACTCTTTAACTCATTTTCATACATAGTGAAATCCAAGCAAAGCCCCTTTATTACCCCATACAAGCCGAGATCCAATTATACATAGCCGAGTCAAGCTATGTGTAACACGAGTGCATTTTTAGCTGGTACTTGAGTTCTAGCCAAGCTTTTCTTCAATCCTCAACTATAGACTCATCCTACATCATCCTCCTATTATCCTAGAAGAGGTTAGTGCCAACAAACTCAAGTATACAAGCCTAAGGAAGCAAGAAGCCGCAGCTATTCTAGGACCGAGCAACAACCAAGCATACCCGACTTCTTTTGTATTTTCCTGAAAATTAAGAGGTAGGTGTGCTAAAATCTTTTAAGAATCATAATATAGATGATATAAGGAGTAGAACGATATATATATATGTGTCATACATGTTCAGTTTTTAAGTAGTTATAAGTATGCAAGAAGTTAAAGTTGTCCCAGCTCGCATGATTGTTTCTTATGTGTTGTTTGCTTGCGTTTTTGGCTATGATATGAAAAATCTGGGTAACTATTCTTTATATGGATGTTACTTTTGTAAAAGAAGAGTTCATAGGATCAAGAATCAAGTCATTTAGACTAGTATAACTCGAGTTATAGATGTTTTAAGATAAGTATGCAAGTTGATTTTTATATGGCAGATTTCAGCTACAACTTCAAACGCGAATAACTCGAGTTCTACTCAGGAAAAAATTATGAAATTTTATTGATATTCTTATATATGAGTTAAGAGCATGCATATCAAATTTCATCATTTTATCTTAAGAAATGTGTGAGTTATATATTTTAGACCATATGCATGTCATGTTGAATTTATTGTCATAGAACTCCCTCAATACATGCGTATTTGATGTGAAATTTTAATGAGCATTTTTTGTATGAGTTATGAGTAATTTCACAAAGCTTCAGCTTCAGAAGCTAAGTATAAAATTTTATAAAATTCCTAGAATCAAATGCATGTTTATATGCGAATTTGATGTAATTGTTTGACCAACCAAATGAACTTAGAATAAGCTGAAATTTTAACTAGAAATGCATGTCTAAGTGAAGTATTAGATTGCTAATTTTCAGTATTTTTAGTTATTTATATGATTTTATAAAAAAAAAAACATAAGGTTTAAGGGGTATATTAGCTCGTTTAAATTGTTTAAATAGAAGTATTTGAACATGAGTATATATACAACTCTAAGCACGTATTCAAGTATAAGAGTTGGCTGGTTGGAGCCAGATAAAGATAGACTGATAATTTTAGTTTCCAGGCTTCTGTCAGATTTTATCCGGAAGCTCGATATCAGTCCAGTCAAGCCGAGAAGTATGTTCTAGTATTATTTGTTTATTAGCCTGTGTTTGTTTTATCTGTGTAAATTAGGTGTATATATATTTTATATGTTTTTGCCTGTCTTGCTTGCCTATCTGCCACCATAATGTTAAAGTTTCAGAATAAGATGTATCATTCAAGCAAAATATTTAGATATATTTGCTTTTATATGTTTGGTAGCTTGTGGAGAGTCGAGCCTCCAACAGCTACACCAGTTTTCAGCACTTGCACAGTCTTTGAGCATAATAAGGTGGGGGCCCTACACTGGGTATTACGTCGCTTATAATCAATGTACCATGTATGAGGTATGTATGTAGATATTTACCCGAACGGTTGAGTTATCCCGTTGGTGGTCCAGTTTATGATGACTCGGTCCTGTATGGAAGGTTTTCCCATCCTGAGCCACTCATCGGGTTTTGAATGGCAGTTATTTCCATCCTGGGTTTCTGAGGGAGACGACCCCCAGAATGTGATCACATGATAATCCGGCCAGTTTCTGGATGTTGCACCAGTAGAGTACAGTTTTATTTATGTATATGTAGAGTTCATGATATTTGATTACATGTGTTGTATATTCAGTATTGGTTCCTGCGGAGCATGGTGATTTAGTGCTCACGCCCCCACTATTTATCTTTTTAGGTGATGGAGTACAGCCCGGAGCGTGAGCCGAGCAGTGGTTTTGGTGGTGTCCGACAACAGCTGGACATTTATTATGTTTATGTTTATGTTGACATGTAATAAGATAAAATCGTACTGTACTGTACTTTATTTCTGTACTGCCAACTCAGAACCAGTATGTAACACCCTGCTTTTTTTTAAATATAAGAGTTGCTTTTTCGCAAAAACTTTTTATAAATAAAGCATTTTAATTTGCGAAATCCTTTTCGGGATGATACTAAAAACCATTCATTGCCTTGAAAATCCGTTATCATTATTTAAATTTAGCTTGTAAAGACAAACAGATTATTTAAACTCAACTAGCATGTAATACTTTATAAAAGTCCGACCGATAAATCGAATCAACATATGAAAATTGACATGCCAGTTGAAAAGTCATAAAATGACAACGGAAGTCAACGTGGCAAAACATAAATGTACAACAATGTACAAATGACAGCTAGCCAAAACCTTGACCACGAACCACCAATCCAGCTCACTCCTCCGGTCCGACTCTGTAACCTGAAAAACATAGAAATCGTGGGGCGTGAGCACTAAAAGCCACTGTGCTCCGCAGGAACTCATACTAAAGTAAACAGTGAATATAGTAAGAAAATCATGATCAATATCATGTAGAAACGTGGTACCAGTACAATATAAAATCATGGCATGGCATGGCATAGCATAGCTGTAGCATAGCTACAATATCTGCCAACACAAACGTGCTAGACACCATGTGCGCACTCTAGTGGGCAGATAAAGCCACTAGAACCTAGAATGGGTTTACGCACCTAGACCAGCTACCATTCTAAGCGGATATATAGCATGATACATACCTCAAACATGGTAGAGTAATTATAATCAATATAATACCCAGTCTGAGTCCCCACCTGAACTGCTGATATGAATCGTAAGTGCTGATAACCTCGAACTGTTAAAATTGTAACATATATATAAACAAATACTAAGTACTATGCTCAGATTCATTAAAATAGCTGCTAAGATGCTCGATTGAAACTGGTGACTTAACTAGACTTATTGACATGAACTAGGGCTTAACATAGACTGACTTGAACATAACTGAAATTATTGAACTGATTGACTGGACCTGGAACTTGACTGGAATATCTAACATAACTTGGACCGGACCAAAATAATATTAGATATAGAAATAACCGGTCTGAACCGGCTGGTTCACTGGCTGGCCGGACCGCCAGTTCGCTGTGGCCAGGCAGTCGGCCGCTGGCTCGGTCAAATCAGCTCGGTCCCACGCTGGGCCTGCTGGTGCCCGGGTGCGGTCACTGACATGAACTGGGCATGACTGGACTGCTGCCGGCCTGGCCGGGCAGCACTGGGCACGATCGTGAGTCGACCACGCACGCTGGCGTGCTACTGGCCAAGACTAGCGTCAACTGGACCTCAATAAGCATAACGGTGCACGACTGGCATGCAACTGGACCTAGCCTGGGCGCTGGCGGGGCGACTGGCACCGCGCGCATACATGAATGCCCATCGGGCGTGACTGAGCACAACCGACAACGATTGGTCCATGACTTGGCGATTGGACGCTACCGTGCGCTGCGGGCGTTGGGATTTGCACGTCTGTGCACTGTCGGGCGTTACTGGCACCGCAGACAGACGACTGAGTACTTGGACACGCGGACTG
>CACSLK010030875.1:6781318-6796478 GCA_902706635.1 Striga hermonthica | reverse complement strand
GTGCTACGTGCACGGCCACGACCTTTGGCCGAAACGATGACTTAACTTGAAAATTCTACGAACACGAATAACTGACTGAACGTGATATCATATAAAATTACTAAACATGCAAGGTTTGTTCGGATAATTCACATTTAAATCATGACATGACCCGACGCGGCTACTCGCACGACCGCAACGACATGCGACACGCACACAAGCTTAAACTGAAAGCTAAACTGAAAGAACATAATAATCTCGGCTTACAATCACACAGGAATTACCTCTGACTAAACTTGAGCGACTACACTCCTCGGATTCCCGTGATCGGACGTGACCTTCCGCGTGCGTGTTGCCGTGTGGTGCGTGCGGTAGTTACTAGCCATGCACTTACTCCTTAACACCACTCTCCTACTAACTCTTCCTCTACTAAATATATGATTTGCTGAATATAGGCTTGAAGAAAGTGGGAAATTTTCCCCAAATTTACCTATATATACTAAGAGGGCCGAATGGGGTTAGGGAGGTGATAAGGGGTTGAGGTGGCTTTTTAATATCTCTCCACTTGCCATCATAATAACTAATTACATGCTTACTCACCTTAAGTTGGGCTTAGTCATCAAATAAGTGCCTAAAATCAAGACACCTCATGCTTGGTATTTGGAAGAAAATCTTCTCCACTTTAGCTACAAAAATGCATACGGCATTTTCATACCAAATGGGTCCAAAATCAATTGCTACGGCAATTTAATTCTAAGTCAAACTAATTACTTAATTAAGCATAATTAAATGCTTGATTATTAAATTAGACATGATACTTAACTTCCGAAATTATTCCGAACGTAACCGGGACGTCGAAAATAATTTTCGGTAATCTCGACTGAAATGACTGAAATAATTAATTCCGAAAATTAATATCGGAACTAAAAACATAACTTATACTGATAAACTGACGGGATGTCGTTGACTGAATAATTAATTCCGGACTCATTAATTAATTAAACGAATCCGAATTAAATCTGGAAACTTATTTGGTTACTAAAATAAGTAAACCGAATAACTTATCGACTAATAGTCGAACATAGGATATGACTGACTGTTCAATCTGAACTTGAACATGAACATGATTATTTATTAATAAAGGCTAGCTTAAAACTAAAAGCTAGTATTTTCCTTTATTAATAAAATACGGGGCGTTACATTACCATCAGCTTGGGCAACGCTACACGAGTGGCGGTGGTTGCAGTGGCAGATGTGCACTTATCTTTTTCTGGTTCTGTTTTAGTATTAAAGAACGTTTTGTACGTGCCGAGTTTTCGAAAGAATTTAATTTCGGTTTCGAAGCTGTTTTTGGATGGATATTCAGTTATTTTTAATGACAATGTTGTCATTATGAGAAATAACTCTTTTATCTGTTCTGGCATGTTGGTTAACAATCTTTATACTATTACTTGTGCATATCATACTGTGACTGAGGCTCATGCATCTTCATCACTAAACAAGAGAAAGGAACCTTCTCAGTAGAATCAGACATATCTTTGGCACCTAAGGTTGGGTCATGTCAATCTAAGGAGGATCCAAAGGTTGGTAGGTAATGGCTTCTTGGAATCTTTCCAAGTTGAACCATTTCCAGTCTGCGAATCCTGTTTGGAAGGCAAGATGACTTCTAGACCCTTTAAGGCCAAGGGGAATAGGTCCAATGATGTGTTGGAATTAATTCACTCTGATTTGTGTGGGCCTATGTCTATTCAAGCTAGAGGTGGTTTTGAGTATTTCGTTACTTTCATTGACGATTACTCAAGATATGGTTACATTTACTTGATGCGCCGCAAGTCAGAATGCTTTGACAAGTTCAGATAATTCAAGGCAAAAGCGGATAACCGTCAAGGGAAAAGTATCAAGTCACTGCGATCTGATCGTGGTGGCGAATACCTTAGCAATGAATTTAGGCAATACTTATTAGAGAATGGGATTACATCCCAGCTGACTGCGCCTGGTACTCCCCAATAGAATAGTGTAGTAGAAAGAAGGAATAGGACTCTGTTGGAAATAGTGAGATCGATGATGAGCTATGCTTCATTACCTACCTCGTTTTGGGGATATGCCTTGGAAACGGCGGCGTACCTTCTTAACTTTGTACCTTCTAAATCAGCTCCAAAAACTCCAATAGAATTGTGGTCCGGGCGCAAGCCCAGTTTAAACCACATTCGGATTTGGGGCTGCCCAACACATGTGTTGGATAAGGAAGCTGATAAGTTGGCACCTAGAACAGAAGTACGGTTGTTTATAGGTTACCCAAAGGGAACGAGAGGTGGTTACTTTTATAGTCCTAAAGATCAGAGGGTAGTGGTTAGCACTAATGCCCGATTTTTAGAGGATGACTATATGAGTGAGCATAAGTCCAAGAGTGAGATTTTTCTCAAAGTGTTGAGGGCAGACAATGGCATACTGAGTGTACAAGAGGATATACCAGAAGAGACAGCACAACGTGTTGACTCTGATGTATTTACACCTGAATTGCCTCGTCGTAGTGGGAGGGTTGTTCGTCAGCCCGATCGTTTCATGTTTGTGGGAGAGTCTTCAGACTTGATCCCAAGTGAAGAGCATGATAGTGATCCCTGGACCTACAATGAGGCAATCCAAGACGTAGATGCAGATTCTTGGCAAAAATCTATGGATGCTGAGATTGAATCTATAGATGCTATGGATGTATACGACCTTAAGGACCTTCCTGAAGGCAAGAAAGCAATTGGGTGCAAATGGGTCTACAGGCGTAAGAGAGGATCTGACGGGAAGGTTATTTTCTTCAAAGCACTGCTGGTTGCGAAGGGTTTCACTCAGAAAGAGGGAATCGATTATAATGAGACCTTCTCACCGGTAGCCATGCTTAAGTCGATCCGGATTCTCTTATCCATAGCAAGTCACATGGACTATGAGGTTTGGCAAATGGATGTCAAGACAGCTTTCCTTAACGGAAACTTGGATGAAGACATTTATATGCAGCAACCCGAGGGTTATGTGAAGAAAGGCCAAGAGCATCGAGTATGGAAGCTAAAGAAGTCTCTTTATGGACTAAAACAAGCTTCTAGATCTTGGAATATTTGTTTTGACGAGGTGATCAAGTCCTATGGATTTGATCAATGTCAAGATGAAACGTAGTGGTATTCTTAGACTATACGTAGATGATATTCTTCTCATCGGCAACGATGTCAAGATTTTGTCAGACGTAAAGGTATGGCTTTCAGAACAGTTTCAAATGAAGGACTTGGGTGAGGCATCGTACATTCTTGGAATCAAGGTCATTCGTGACAGGAAGAAGAGAATGTTGTGTCTATCTCAAGCTGCTTACATTGATACTGTGATTGGTCGTTTCAGCATGCAGAACTCCAGAAAGGGTTGGTACCTTTTCGGCATGGAGTTCCTCTATCTAAGGATATGTGTCCGAAGACACAAAAGGATTTAGAGGAAATGGCTAAGGTTCCTTATGCTCCGGCTGTAGGAAGCCTTATGTATGCCATGCTGTGCACGAGACCTGATATTTGCTCTGCGGTTGGCATGGTTGCGAGATATCAGTCTAACCCTGGTAAAGGACACTGGACTGTGGTAAAGCATATTCTCAAGTATCTGAAAAGAACTCGGGATTATATGCTTGTTTACCAGTCAGACGGTCTAACTCCTTTGGGTTACACAGATTCTGATTTCCAAGCCGATCGAGATAAGAGAAAGTCGACCTCGGGTTATGTGTTTATGATGGGAGGCGGAGCGATCTCATGGAGGAGTGTGAAGCAGAAATGCATCGCAGATTCTACCATGGAAGCCGAATACGTTGTTGCTTCAGAAGCAACAAAGGAGGTTGTTTAGCTCAAGAGCTTCTTACTGGACTTAGGGGTATCTTCGAGTGTGCCTAGGTGTATCACAATTTATTGTGACAACGCTGGTGCAGTCGCAAACTCGAGAGAACCCCGGTCACATAAGGCCAAAAAACACATCGAGAGAAAGTACCACCTTATACGAGATATCGTGAAACGAGGAGATGTAGTTGTGACGAAGATAGCATCGTTGGATAGCCTAGCTGATCCTTTCACGAAGACTCTGACTGTCAATGTCTTCGAGAAACACGTAGAGGGTCTTGGTTTACGATGTGTGGCAGCTAGACTTTGAGTATAAGTGGGAGAATTGTTATGACATGTGTTTATATACTAAAAGTTTAGCTTTAGTATAAGTGGGAGATTGTTGGGGTATACAGTAAAGCAAACTTTTATGTGAGATTTTGGATTGTATTTATTCGATTTTCGATTCGACTGAAATAAATGTTTTCATATTGTTGCATTCTTTATGATTGCTTGTACGCTAAATGTCCAATTATCTTATATTGTAGACAATGTGGTGTGTTAGTAGTCACACAAAAGATTACATTGTCGGTCCCTTATAAGATATAAATGGTATTCACAACTGAGATAGTTATGGACATGACTATTAGTTTAGGTTGTAGTATAAACTGGATATAGCTTGTCTTAGCTATTGGTTTATACTAGTGCGCTGTGTCGCATTGGATGGATCACAGTTGAGACGTGTTCTTCTGTTCTGACTATCATGAAGAACCTAGGTCTCGGTGACTACTAATTCTTAACCCTAATTGTGATACTTTGATATGTGGGATATTTGTTTGTTACTTTGATTTACCATGGGTGAGAGCCAAGTATTGGTTCAATATGCTCTGTATCTTGGGTAACAACATTATCTGCATGATATCTATTTATTGGCATTAGGGCACCGTGTCCTGGACATCCAGGTTGATGATGTCCCCTTAAGGAACTCATAAGGATTATCGTATAAACCCTGCAGGTGGTTTTAATCCGTACGATAATAAGGTTGAGTGGTACTACTTAAGGAATAAAAGATATTAATTAATTAAAGCAGTCAGAAGCTTTAATAATTAATGGACGTGCGCTATCTTAAACACGGGGAATTATATCGAGTCTAATAGAAGCCCTGATTCATTTCGGGATAGGACGGGAGTGCAATATTAATTCTCTAGTGGAATGAATTAATATTTACAGGCCAAATTGTGTTCTGGGCTGAACATAAGAATTTGGGCCTGTAGGGAGCCCAAACCCTATACCTTCTAAGAGATCCCTAGTCTGGCCCAGGTACTTTATAAAAGAAGGGCTTGCACACGTTGTTGAACCCTAAGAAACTGATCACGTTTTCAGCCACCACATAAAACGTAGAAGAGGAAGGAAACGTGAGGGATTCAGAGAAGAACAAAGGCAATCCGCTCCTTGCTGCAGTTTGTAGGATCGTCGTCCATCCGGCGTCCAAGCGTGGTCGGGACACAGACTAGAAGATTTCTCAGATCGAATCAAAGCCTCGAAGAACGGTATATCTCTGTCCATTCTTTAGGAGCATGATTAGGTTTATTTGAAATCATAATGTATGTGTTTGGTATCCGATATCGATCCGTGGGAAGGACCGCCTCGTCGGCGTGTTCCAGCATCTTCTGCGTGAAAACTTATTGTGGGCATTCGAGTGGTCAAGTTAACTTCTTCTCTCTTGCGTTTTATCGATTGCGCGTATTCTTTACGAGCATGATTCGAATCTCCATCAGTAGGACCTCCTGAGAACATGAATACCATACCCCTTTTTATTGGGAGCTGGCCATTATCTCCCCTTTTCTTCTGTCCTGCCTGGTCGATCTTATCTCCGTGTGGGTACTCTTCGAGCTCATCGTCGCCGCTCCCTCCTCCCAAGTCTTCTCTACACTTCCTTTTCTCTTTCCTTCCTACTTGATCATGATACACGAATTCCTTCAAATGCCCTGCCCTTATCAGCCTCCCGATCTCATCTTTTAGGTGACGACAATCGTCGGTTGTGTGGCCATAGTCCTTGTAGAAGCGGCAATATATTCTTGATTTAAGTTGGGTAGGGCCTTCGAAGCGAGATCTTGGCCAAGAAATATCCTTCTCCCCGAACTTTTTATCCATTACTACTAGGACTTCTCCCATTTTGGCGTTCAGCGGTGTGAAATTATTGAATCTTGCTCCTCGACCCACAAATGGTCGATCAGCCATTTGTCATTGTGGTTATTACTCGATCCTCCTCGATTATCCCTTCTTGGCGATCTTTTCCTAGGAGACGATTTCAGCTGAGGGCTCCTCCTGGGAGAAGATTGCCTCCATTTCTTATGTTCTTGTTGAGCAACATTCTCCAGTCTTGAGAATTCCTCCTCCGTCTCCTCCAGGTTGATGTACTTCTTGCATCGTTTCAGTATGTCCTCATAAGATCAAGCAGGTGTTTTAGCCAAGGATGTTCGACAAGGTCCTGCTCCAAGGCTCTGGATTAATCCTCCTGCTTTTACCTTGTCTGATGCCGAAGGTATTTCTAAGCATGTTTGATTATATCTGGCCACATACTTTCGGAGTGACTCATGTTCCCCTTGTCTCATCGCCATCAAAGTAAGGTATGTCTTCTCCTGGGAGACAGAGCTGGAGTATTGGTTCCATAACTTCTCGGTGAAATCCTCAAAATCTCTGATCGACCCTAGGGGGAGCTGGTTAAACCAGTCTAAGGCACCTCCCCTTAGAGTCGACAAGAATGCCATACAACTCACGGCCTCTGAATAACTATGCAAAACTGCCATGTTCTCAAAAGTTCGAACATATCGCGATGGGTCTGTTGTTCCATAAAACACCAAATGAGTTTCCTTGAAATTCCTTGGTAGTGGTACATCCAAGATTCGGGTTGAAAAATGATGTCCCCTAACTCGACCAGATGGCCGACCATCGACCCTCTCCTGCAATTGTCTAACTTGCTCGACCAGCCTCTCTATTTCCCTTCCGTGAGGAGGTGCTTCTCTACGGCTAGACGTATTCTCCTCATTGGCTTCACTCATCGTCGTCGGGGCAGCTATTGCTTGAGATTGACTAGCTGTTACCTGCCGTACTGCTCGAGCTGTAGCATTGGCTATCATTTGTTCTAGCTGCTCTCTGGTCAGAGTCACTACTTGTTGTTCCGGAGGTTGATCCGCCATCAGTGGTGGTACAGGTTGGGCTCTAGCTCCTTCAGTTTGCGCTATTACCCGGTTGGCTTGAGATGGTGGTTCAACCACCCCGTCCTGCTCTCTATTTGCTGGAGGTATCACCGGCTGTCCTCCGCCCTAGGTTACTATCGCCAGATTTCTCCACCCTGGGTTACAGTTGCCGGATTCCCTCCACCTTGGGTTACAGTTGCCGGATTCCCTACACCTTGGGTTACAGTTGCCGGATTCCCTCCACCTTGGGTTACAGTTGGACGACTTCCCGGTGTTTGCAATGTTCCGCCAAATCCTGGTGGTAGGCCTTCTCCTATCGGTCTCTTTTCTGTCCATGCATCATCAAATGATGAATGCAAGTTTTTCCTCGGAATCCCATTCGTCATAGCTTCAGATATTGCAAAGCAAAAGCTTCTTGTTCAAATTCCCACAGACGGCACCAAAATGGTATCAAATTGTTACCTCGAACCAGTTGGACTCTCTGAAATCTTGTTCTCCACGCCGGTTAATCGCTCCCAATAGCTGAAAGAAAGCCGGTGCCGGAGGGAAGATATCTCCGACTCGGCCCTTCGATGCTTAAGTTAGTTTTTTCTCTCTTGGTTTAGTATGATTGATGAAAAATTGTATGCCACGTACCTCTCTCTCCATTCCGTTACCTCCTTATATATATTTACATGGATAGTGGTCTGACCTACAACTTAACCGCTCTGGTCACGTTCCCGGAATATCTGGGATACTAAGCCCTACTTCCCGGTTTAATATAATGTCTCGCTATTCTGCTCGACTAATTCATCTGCTCGATCGTTAAGACACGTTCACTCACTAGGTCAACATTTCGACTTAATGATGGAGGAGATAATATCCCATATCACTGTGTTAATTGTTTAGATAATAAATTGTTCATGTTTGTTCTCTTGTTACGAACAGTTATTGAGAACAAACCTCTAGACGAGTATGTTATTTGATCTCTTAACCGAGCGGTTAAGCGCTTATTAATTGTGTGAGAACCATATACGAGTATCTCCGATTCCCTAACTTCCTCAATATCATTTGAATTTCGTTTAGAATTGATAGTGCGGCTTATTTTAATTGAGCATTCATAGTTGATAATCAAAAACCAACAAATTTGAATTAGAGTGTTTAGGACTTTGTTTCTTTTTCTGTGACTGAATAAATGAACAATTTAGTCCAGCCAACCTTCCTTGAGAGATGACCCGGGAACAAATCTTTCTATTCTACTCTGATAAAAATATTCACAACAAATTGGCGCAGTTGTCGGGCAAGGTGTAGGACTTATTTTGTGCGATTTAGTGTTTCTCTTATTTTCTGTGATTTCTTATTTTTCGTGTTTCTTTTTGTTTCGTTTTCTTTGTCTATTATTTGTGTTTCCTTGCTTGTTTTTTCTTGTTCTTTTTCTTGTCTATCTGGTGCCCTTCACGTTTTTGTTGTTTGATTTTATGCGTACCAGGAGCGGTCATGTAATCATCCCAAACGATAAATCCATCCAACAGGACCTACGAGATTTGTTAGCCAGCCTTGCTTCGGAATCGTCTGAATCAGACAGTCAAACAGACATGGCACAGAATGAGTAAGAGGAGGAAGTTAATAATCCTTCTAGGTATCTTCTTCGTGATTTGGCTCAACCAGTAATTGGGCCAGTGACTTCTTGCATCCGATTGGGTACAGCAGCTCGGAACTACGAGCTCAAGACAATCCACTACAACCAGCTACCTTCCTTCCATGGTCTTCCCAATGAAGATCTACTCCATTTCATGCGTGAGTTCTACAATGTCCTCCAAACCTTTCCACTCCACGGACTGACTGAGGACCAGCTGAAAATGAGATGTTTCCCGGAAACGCTCAAGGACCGGGCCAAGGCTTGGTTGATGACACTTGCTCTCGACTCCCCTACCACCTGGGAGCAAGTATATTCGAAGTTCATAGGGAGGTACTACTCCTATCAGAAGACTCAAGAGCTACGGTCACATATTGTCTCTTTTACCCAACAGCCGCATGAGCCTCTACATGAGGCGTGGGAACATTTCAAGGATCTCCAAAGACAGTGCCCACACCACAATCTTTCACCGGCTCTTTTGATGAACAACTTCTATGACTCCCACACCCAGAATCTTCAGTACATAATGGATAACGCAACTGGTGGAGATATCGGGGCGAAAACGACAAAAGAAATGATGGTTATCTTCGAGACGATGAGCTCTAACTCGTCTCAAAAGAGCAGTCGAGGAAAGAAGACCGTAGTGAATGAAGCATCCCCCAGACAGGACATGATGGCTCATCAGATAGCTGTTCATGGAGCAGTTGCGGCTACTAAATGCTCGAGGGATGCAGCCAGTGCAAACAATGGCAGTCGATACATGCGGGGCGTGTGGAGTTCAAGGGCACAGGTCAGAGGTGTGCCCATCAGCATTCGATCAGGATTTCAGAGAGCAATATGCCGACGCCAATGCTCCAAGGATATCAGAACCGGCAAGCCAACGACCCTTTATCCAACACATACAACCCTGGGTGGAGAAACCACTCATGCTTCTCCTGGTCAAACAACACGAACACCCTCCAGCCATCCCGTCCAAACTTCATGCAACAGCAACCCCTTCCCAATTTCAATCCCCGTCCGAACTACCAACAACAACAGCAACCACAACAGCAAGCACAAGGGTCCGGATCGAGCTCTTCAAATCAGCTGGACAAGATCCTTCAGTTCATCACGAACCAAGATTCATCAATTAAGCGTCTTGAGACGCAAGTGGGCCAGCTTGCCACGAGAGTCGGGAACATGGAGGCTGAGTCAGACAAGGGGAATCTTCCAAGTCAGCCTGAGCAAGCCAAGGTAATAACGGTATTGAGGAGCGGGAAAGAAGTTGACAACAAAGTAAAATTGCCCGAGCCTGATGACCCCAAGCCAACCGACCAGCCCAAAGAAGCAGAGGGCGTGAAAAGAGCACAGAGGTCGACTCAGGGAAGCCAACGGATGGCTCAATGTTACACAAGTCACCAAACCCCTACAAACCACGCATATCTTTCCCAAGCCGACTTCAAGATGAGAAGCAGGAACAGAATTCCGGGATCTATACAATATGCTCTCGAAGGTCAATGTCAACCTACCAATTCTAGACGTTATCAAGAACATGCCATCTTATGTGAAGTTCTTCAAGGACTTGGTGACAAAGAATAGGAAATTTGGAGATGGAGAGAAAGTGGTGGTTTATGAGGCAGAGAGTGCAATGCAGCATGATCTTCCGAAGAAAGAACGGGACCACGGGGGTTTCGTGATAAAGATTGCTCTCGAGAATAGAAAAGAAGCTTCAGGGATGCTTGACCTTGGAGCGGGAATCAACCTCATGTCGTTCTCTATCTTTCAGCGGCTGGGTCTCAGAGACTTGAGACCCACTCGTATGTGCTTACAGCTGGCCGACCGTTCGATTCGATACCCCCAGAGAGTGGTGGAGGATGTCCTTGTTCGAGTAGGGAAGCTCATAGTCCCGGTGAACTTTGTTGTGCTCGACGTGGGGGACATTCAATAGAACGGGAAGGATCATACTATCTTACTCGGTCGACCATTCATGGCCACCACCAACACGCTCATTGATGTGAAGAACGACACCTTGAACATGACAGTCTTGGGGAAATCCGTGTCTATCTCCGTCCGAGAAGCCACCTCTGCATCCTCGGTGAACTTTGTGGAGGAGTGCACGTTCGTTGATGTGGGTGACCCTTCATGGAAGAGATAACTATTCGGGACCTGGAAGAGAGGTCAATGCCCGACCTCAACTATGAAGAAGAACCGGTCATTAAGCTATTTGTAGCCGACGAGCCCGACAAACCAACACTAGAGCTTAAATAACTTCCCCGCCATCTCAAGTATGTCTTCCTTGATGACGAGAAGCAAAAACCGGTTATCATATTTTCCGAGCTTAACCGAAAAGAAGAGAAGAAGTTGGTTGAGTTACTTAAGAAGAATAAAAAGGCCATCGGTTGGAGCCTCGACGACATCAATGGCATCAGCCCTTCCACGTGCATGCACCGAATCGTTTTGGAGGAGGGTGCCAAACCATTTCGGGATAGCCAACGGCGGCTGAACCCAAACATGATGGAAGTGGTGAAAAAAGAAGTGTTGAAGCTCTATTTCGATGGGCTTATCTATCTGGTAGCCGATAGTGAATGGGTCAGCCCGATCCATGTGGTGCCAAAGAAAGGGGGCATCATGGTCATTGAGAATGAGAAGAAGGAAATGATCCCCACCCGCATCACTACTGGGTGGAGAATGTGTATTGACTACCGGCGACTCAACACCGTGACGAAGAAGGATCATTTCCCGCTGCCGTTTATCGACCAAATCCTCGACCGTCTCTCAGGCCACCAGTTCTATTGCTTCCTAGACAGACTCTCCGGCTACTATCAAGTAGCCATAGCACCCGAAGACCAACCAAAGACAACCTTCACATGCCCATTTGGCACATTTGCTTTCAGACGGATGCCTTTCGGGCTATGCAATGCACCCGGGACCTTCCAATGGTGCATGTTCTCCATATTCTCCGACATGCTCGAGGATTGCTTACAAGTATTTATGGATGACTTTTCTATCTTTGGCACTTCATTTTCTGATTGTCTCCGTAATTTATCTCGTGTTCTTGAGAGGTGTATTGAGTCCAATTTGACATTGAGTTGGGAGAAAAGTCACTTTATGGTAACTAGTGGAGTTGTGTTGGGCCATGTGGTGTCTAGTCGAGGGATTGAGGTTGACTAAGCCAAAATTGATGTGATTGAAAAACTTCCCCCTCCAGTGAATGTGAAAGGTGTTAGGAGTTTCTTAGGCCATGCTGGGTTCTATAGGCGATTCATTAAAGACTTATCAAAAATTAGTCAGCCTTTGTGTCACTTGCTGGCTAGTGATGTGCCATTCGTGTTTGATGATGCATGTGTAGATGCTTTTGATAATTGAAAAATAAGCTTGTGACTGCACCCATTGTTATTGCTCCTGACTGCTATTTGCCTTTTGAGATATGTGTGATGCATCTAACCTTGCTGTTGGAGCTGTATTGGGTCAACGAGTTGATAAATTACTTCGTGTAATTTATTATGCTAGTTTAACTCTAAATGGTGACCAATTGAACTATACTACCACCGAAAAAGAGCTTTTAGCTATTGTGTTTTCTCTTGAAAATTTAGGTCTTACATCTTGGGATCTAAAGTTATTGTGCATTCTGATCATGCGGCTCTTAGGTATTTTTGGAGTAAAACTCAATCGAAACCTAGGCTTATTCGGTGGATTCTAATTTTGCAAGAGTTTGATGTAGAGATTCGTGATAGGAAAGATTGTGAAAATGTTATTGTTGATCATCTATATCGCATTGTCCCTACTGATTATTCACTCACTTTGCATGAGCATGTTGATATAAATGATAGCTTTCCCTATGATCCTGTGAGTGAAGTGGTTAGTGTTCCTTGGTATGCAGATATTGTTAACTATTTATCAAATGGAGTCTTGTTATCTAACCTCTCTTCCCAAGAGAGGAAACATTTTGTGTTGATGTGCAGGAGCTACTTTTAGGATGACCCAGTCCTTTACAAGATAGGAAAAGACGAGATTCTTTGGAGGTGTATGCCCAAAGAAGAGCAACCGAATGTCCTTGCCTTTTGCTACGAACTACTGTGTGGGGGACATTTTGGAGGTCGAAAGACCGCCTTCAAAGTCCTCCAATCAGGTTTATTTTGGCCGATTCTTTTTCGACATGCTTATAACTTTTGCAAATCTTGTGACCGTTGTCAAAGAATTGGGAATATTGGCCCAAGGAATGAGATGCCCCTTGTGAACAATTTGCAAGTTGAAATTTTTGATGTATGGGGCATTGATTTCATGGGACCGTTTCCCAAATCTTTTGGCTTTGAGTACATTCTTCTTGCCGTAGATTACGTGTCCAAGTGGGTTGAGGCTATCCCCACAAGGACATATGATGCTAACATTGTGATCAAGTTTTTGCAAAGTCATGTCTTGAGCAGGTTTGGATTTCCACGGGCCATTGTAAGTGACAGGGGCAAGCATTTTTGCAACTGAGTTTTTGAGAAGTTGATGAAGAGGTATGGCATTTCGCATAAAGTGGCCACCCCATATCACCCACAGACTTCAGGCCAGGCAGAGACGATCAACAAGCAAATCAAAACCATACTGCAGAAAACAGTGAACTCGTCCAGGATGGATTGGTCGAGTCGGCTCGATGATGCTCTATGGGCCCAAAGGACAGCTTTCAAAGGAGTTTTGGGGATGAGCCCATTCCACTTGTCTACATAAAGGCGTGCCACCTTCCAGTCGAGACCGAGCACAAGGCGTTCTGGGCGATTAAACGGATGAACTTTGATCTTGATGCCGCAGGACATGAGAGGATGTTGCAACTCTCCGAACTTGAGGAGTTGAGGAACGAGGCATACGACAACTCCAAAATTTACAAGAACAAGGTCAAAAGGCATCACGACTCGACCATTGTTCGGAAAAATCTCGTGCCCATTATGAAGGTGCTCTTATTCAATTCTCGCCTTCGACTTTTTCTGGGAAAGCTTAACTCCCGTTGGAGCGGACCCTACATCATCGATGAAGTGCTATCACTTGGAGGCGTCCGACTTTGCAATCCCTCGAATGGTGAGTTATTTGTTGTGAATGGACAGAGAGTAAAATCATATTTTGAAGGAGACTTTGGAAAGCACCATGTCGAGACCATCAGTCTCTGTGACCCCCCGTATCCTTGATCGAGAAGTGTGTCGAGCTCCCGGCGATAAACCGAGCTTACATGTATTATTTGTGTGTATATATATATATATATACACGAGCGAGCCAGCTAGCATGAACACAGGCATATACATATATATATATATATATATATATATATATATATAAAGATGGAAAGTTGTCTGCAGGTCCCAGGCAACGCGCCGTGGCATCTCCGCGCCGCGACAAGTCCCATCCTTCGCGCCGCGGTAGCACCACGACTCGGACAGAGAAGTTTGGACATTTAACTGTGCCACGCCGCGGCAGTCATCGCGCCGCGGCAGACACCGCGCCGCGGGACCCGAGCAAGTATAAATAAGAAGGCAATATTTTCACTGCACAAATCTCCTCGTTTTCTTTCGCGAATTCAAGCCCTCTCCACCCCATCATCCTCGACTTCCACAGCAATCACTTTGGCCAGCCACCACTCTGACCCACCACACCAGGACTTCCGACCACAATCTCTGGCATTCCTTCACCTCCTGGCAAATCTCTCCTCAAGCAGAAATCGCTCTAAGGGACAACACGGGATTTCTAAATTTTCCGGCAAGAATTCCTTACCTCCGGTCATCTACTGAACTTTAAGGAACGAGAAATCATCTAATCTCGTTCAAACATTGACTGAGGTGTTGAAGCTGGGGCACTACCTCTTTGGAATTCGTCACAAGCTTCTTAAGCCAATTTCTGCTCACCAAGTGTTTGATAATTGTTGAAACATATAAGGATCTCGATATGCACAAATCACGGACAAACATTTAACATAAACCTATGCGCAGCGGATCTAAAGGTTTGATGAAGAAAACTTACTGCTTAAAATTTATGTAGATCTGGCTGGCCCGAACAGTTGACCGCAAATCAAATCTTCTCGGAATCGAACAAACTTGACCAATCCAAAAAGCTGACGTCACGGCGAAGTCAACGGCATTGACCGATCGGAAAACGGAGGTCTCACGCACTCTCACGCGCGCGTGTAAGTCTCGGCAGCTGCTCCCTTCCGGAGGCGCGTGGCGGCACGTGTGGCGGCGGCTGGCGGCGATCTCGACGACGATCTCTTCGTCTCGTCGTCCTGGTCGTCGTGGTATGGTCACTTGCTGGTTTTGGTCTCCGGTTTGGATGTATGATAGATCTGAATAGAATCCCGTATATACCTGAAGATCTTCTACTGTATTCTCAAACAACTATCTAGATCTTGTATCAGTGGAGCACAAGAAATAGAACTACTCCTTCGAAGAGAGAGAGAGAGAGAGAGAGAGGGCTGGACGTTTCCCAAGGATTGAGATTCTGTTCTTCTCTTCCATGAGCATAATGCTGTATATCTAGAGCTACAGTAGGGACCCTAAGGAGAATAGGATAATGGCTTCTAATATATTAAT